>JANJGK010001902.1:80000-127500 GCA_039081455.1 Macrobrachium rosenbergii | reverse complement strand
GAGAGAGTCAAAGGAAAATTGGCACAATGACTCCTGTGACACGGACCACCATAACCACGACCTCTTGGGTGGTTACGCCGAGGTCGTCCTAGTGCCAGGGCTTAATGCCTCCCTCCCTTCCTCCCTCTCTCTCTACCTCCGCTGGACTCTGCTGCCAACCCCTGATTTGCTTTGGAATGCTGGAACGACTCGGTTTCTTATCAACAGTCACATGGTAAGAGTCTGAGAGAGAGAGAGAGAGAGAGAGAGAGAGAGAGAGAGAGAGAGAGAGAGAGAGAGAGAGAGAGAGAGGGTGTGTGTGTGTGTAAAAATAAAAAGTTACAGTCCGGACACAATGTCCCACACTAATGACATTGATCAGTTTATTACAATAAATAATACCTCTATTTTTTTTTTTTCAGAAGTACTGCACCGTCGCGGTTTGGTGAGTGTTAACACATTATTAGCTTATTTCTGAATAAATTAAGCCATTTTTGGAAGGTATTCATAGTTATTTTTGGGATTATTCTTAGGTCTCGAAGAGGAATTCGATCTCTTCGAGCCATTGTTCTGGCTCATCTTCGGTCCATTTGCCAACGAGGTCTTTGACTGTCGCGAGGGAGGTATTTGGTGCAAATGGGGTGAGGCTGGATGCTTGTTGGGCTGCTAGAGCTTCGGTGCTTTCCTTCTTGGCTCTCTCTAACTCGAGCTCCTTGTCTAAGAGCGCTAGTTCCCGCTGTCTTCGTCTTTCTTCTCTTTCTTCTTCTTCCTGCCTTCTCCACTCTTCTCTTTCTTCTTGCTGCCTTTGTTCTTCTTCATACTTTCTCCTCTCAGCGATCTGTTCCTTTACAAACCTTTGAAGGGCCTGGCCGGAAAGACCGTCCTCCTTCCCTATATGCCTAAAGTATTGGTGCTCCTCGGTTGACATGTTGCTGATGGGGAAAGGGTGCTGAGTGAGTTACTTGGGTGTTCCCGGAGGAAAAGGGTTTGTGACGATGAGGAAGTGTCCTTATTAGTGGCACTTCAATGAGTGGCACCTTTGAATGAGGTGGCACCGTGGATGAGTGTGCCGTGCGAAGGTCACACTAGGGGAAAGCGTTCCTGAAGGAAGTCTGAGTCCTTATGGGCGGATACACTAGCAAATGGAGTGCTCCTGAAGGCTCTATGGTCCTTATGGGCAGATGCACTGTTAATGAGGTGTTCCTGAAGGAGCTGCTGTCCTTATGGGCGGATACACCGGTTGTATGGCACCCTTTTTCTTCAATACAGGTGCAGTGGCTTATAAGAGGTTCCTTTGGTTGGTTGGCACTGTGGTGCCGGTGCGCTCCGTGGAGCAATGCAAATGTCAGTGCATGAATTGGCACTGAATGTGAGGTACTCTGCCGGAGCAGAAGGTAAGTAGGGAGTAGAAAGGTAAATGAGAGACTCCAACAGAAGGGAACAGATAGGAAAGTGAAAGGAGAAAGATAAGTGCTTCAGTTATTGGGGTGCTTAGCAGTGCCGCAGATTAGTGGCACTGAGAGAAATGGAAACTGGATGTGGCACGAGTGGGTAGCTAGTTATGAGTACTAGTGGGCGCTGCCTGACATGAGGACAGGTAGGCTACAAGGTAGGCACTCGGTGTGCAATGGTTTATAGCACTTGCAACACGCAAGTCTGAGATAAGATATACCCACTCCCGCACATCAGTTGGAACACGTAACAAGATATAATATATATGCGCTTTATCGCGTACTCTAAATGATCTGGGTTGGAGCACTTGGAAAGAAAAAGCTGGTTTGCTTGAGCAGTCTGCTAAACACAAGCATTCAGAAATTTCGCACTGAGTATATGATAAAATTTAAATGAGTAATGAATTTGAAATTTCAGGTTATGTTATTAATCTAATTCTTTGTATCTGCCTTTTATAATTTATGAGTTGATTCCCAAACTCTTAAGTAAATTAGGTCTGTCCCGTGTTAAAATGAACTAGTGCGAGAGAGGAGAGGAGGAGAAAAAGATCTCTCTCTCTCTCTCTCTCGGTGAGCGATATGCAATGGCACGTATTTGTTATGAAATTTTAATCCCTTTATTTTGTGCTTAAGCAAAAATTAAATTATGGTTGCGAAATCACGTTAAGTTAAGTATATTAGGGAATTTCTACTTAGGGTATGGTATGCAAGGGTGTCTCAAGTTGTTTCACAAAGTTTCCCGAGTTTCGTTAAGCACACAAGGAGGAGGCTCGTTCCTTGAATGAACGTTGTGGGAACGAATACGCGTGGGAAAACATCTGATTCGTAGTGTCTTGCTTGTCGGTGACAGAACGAAGTGGAATTGGAAGAGAAAAAAAAAAACTCTACTTTCTTGCTAAATGCAGGTTTTAAAATGCGAAATGAATTATTTAACTTCGAATATCAGCACTGTCTTTACTTTACGTTAATATACTTTAATATGCACTGGGGGGGGGGTCGTTAAATAACTACGCTTGGAACTGTTTTTCTTCCAACACTGGGACAGTTCTACGCATGCGTTTGAACACAACTGTGTCTCGTTGGCCATATAAATGCCAGATATCGCTATACGGTTTCCTGTAAACTAATCGTTATTTCAAAATTTATCACTAACCAAGAAATGTACATTTTCTTTGCCGTAAATATTCCGAAATAAACTCCTAGCTACTGGTCCTAGCTTGCACATGCAAAATTCCCTAACTAACACTTCCTAATTCCTAAGTACTCGTCTACAACTCGACACTGTCCTACACTCTAGAAATTTTGCGGGACGGACATTTCGCGCCTTCCTCTCTGTTTTCGCTAATATAAGAACCCTATGCGTTCCCCTGCGTTATGAACGCTTTTACAATACGAGAATTGCGTTTCTTTAAAGAAATAATGTTACTTCCCTGATTCTTAATATTAAAACATGTACACACTCTGTTTACCAAAGACGTCAGCTCCAATCGCTTCCTGTGCTTTTGAATAATGAAATAGTTATCGTGAATGAGATTATCGATTTTATATATTCCTGGTTTTCTCTAGTCTAGCTTAATAGCGAAGCTAATTAACGCTAATAGGCAAATCCTGGCACTTGGCCGTCACTGTCATAAACTGGACCTCGAGTTGATGAGAAATTTAAACAAAATTATAATTGATGCTGCCACGAAACCAAGAAAGTCCAGTTTATGAGCAGGGGTAGATGTTATTTGAAAACTTACATTAGAATTTCATGGATTTACAATTGAATGGGGAAGGTCACCATATGGGAATTTAGAATTCTTTTACAAATTTACAGGGATTTATTTACAGAAACTTAGCAAATCAACAATGAGACACTAAGGGGCAGATTCAGAATAGGACACAGGGAACAATAGTGCAATGAGTTGGCAACAAGTAAGTGGATTAAAATGGGGCCAATCTGCAATACAATCAGTTCAATGATAATAATAACATTCAGTCTTGCCCTGATTACATGAAATAGTGTCAGGTAATGCAAATGATGGAACTCCAGGATGGGAGAATAATTCATATGAACATTTGGGCCACAACAGAAATCGTTACTGACTGCGACCAGGAATTTTCAGGATTTTGGTGGCAGACGAGATACTGAAGCATGGATAGCGATCGTTCTGCGTGTGCATTCCTGAAAGAGACATCTCAGTTAGGAATGACGGTGTACACTGAAGGAGATGGAATTCCCCTATGAAATATCACACAATACACGTTCTTAAAATACAAACCATAATGTAGCCTAAAAGGTGATTTTAATGAAATCACGTAAATACGATCTGAGAATCGGAGCAGCGTAGGCTTTAACAGTGAACACGTGTTTGCACTCACACAAAGATAAAATTAACACTGATATGGCTTAACCTAAATAGCCCTTAAATTGCACTGGTGGAGGGATAATTGATGGTTATCATGGGGTCTTTACTTGAATTCAAAGTACGTAAATGGCAAGGCATGGGATACAGGCAGGATTCTAACCAAGGGAGGATTGCTTCGTGGAGGAAGAGGTTAAAAGTTTAAAGAAATGGAATTGTAAGGAGTTTAAGTAAAAGGGGAGAGGGCTGGTCTTGACTACTTGCAAACGTACGAACCTTTTATGACTGTTATTGGCGCCTACAACCATTTCCAGGTGTCCTTTGAAGTCAGTCCAACCAGCGGAACTGGAGAAAAACGCAGCGCGTCCACCGCAGATGAAATCAGAAGCGCGTCTCTCTCCTGCTTTTCAAAAGCAGGGCGTCATCGAGCGTCTGGCGGGGCCAACCGTACCTGCAAGCATGTCAGAGAGACCAGCAAGGAGGGCATAGGTAAAACGCACTTATCATTATATGCCTACAGATCAAAATACTACCTGTTCCCTAGCGCTAAATGGCCTTTTGGCCTTCCCAATCAATACATGTCTCCCCATCGCGTGATGGGGGCGAAGGGGTTTTGTATTGTTTACTGGATCATGCGAGGCCTAACTAATGGCTGTTGACTGGTTCAAGTAAGTGCGGTTTCCCTGCGACGCCCGACTCGAGAGGCAGAGGAATAACAGATTAATTCTAAATCAGATGACGGAACCAAAGTTACTGGAAGGGAGGGATGTTTTTTCTTGACAATATATATATATATATATATATATATATATATATATATATATATATATATATATATAATATATATATATATATATATATATATATATATATATATATATATATATATATATATATATATATATATATATATATATATATATATATATATATATATATATATATATATATATATATATATATATATATATATATATATATATATATATATATATATATATATATATATATATATATATATATATATATATATATATATATATATATATATATTCGCTATCAACATGAATTGTTCATTTAATTTATCAGAGAATGAAGAATAATTTTGCGTTAAACGTTTAACCGTGCCTGTCGTTACTGCCTAATAAATTAATTTTTGATCCATTATTTTTTTTTTCAGGGAAGACCAAGGTCTTCACTTCAGCGGGGATAGTGTAGAGTTTAATAATGTCGTTCACGCGCTGCCTCTTCTTCTATGACTGTTTTCAGTGTTTTTCTTTTGCTTCTCCCTCATTTCATAGTCTTCCTTTCATCTTACTTTCCTTAACCCTCTTCCAACAATTGTTTCTTGGTGCAACTGCGAGGTTTTCCTCCTGTTACACCCTTGTTACTTTTACTCTCAATTTTCCTTTCAGAGATGAGTGACCTCAGAGATCCCAGCGCTATAATTTTGGCTTCCATTGCTTATTCTGTTCTGTTCTATTCTATTGTATTCCTTTGCTTCTCAGGCTCTGAGGTCTACTGTTTCTTCGGTTGTTCTCAGTGTCATCATCCATTATTCGGTTTGTTTAGTCGTTTTGTCTTCAGGAATAAAAACCAATCCTATTTTCAGCTAATTTTAACCTCCTGTTGCCTTTCCTTCGCTTCTTGCTGAAATCAGCTGAAATGAATTTTTGTCACCTGTTCAACGTGTAACTGTTATAATCCATTAAAGTTTTTCTGTACTAGACAAACAAAATGTTTCTGTAACAATTTTCAGAAAAATCCTTCTTATTGAAACTAATCTTAAATATGTTACTGTTATATTAATGAAACAATTTACAATAATAATGTTATAACAACTTTATATTTACTCAAATCTCTGTTATGGGTTTTTCCGTATTTCTATATTTTTATAAGGAGGATCAACAAAATACTTTCCTCAAAACTTCGTGGAAAGGGGGACTCAAAGATGCCGCCACTGCTTAGTTATGAGAAGGAGAGAGCCCAGGGAACCCTTTTCCCCATTCGGAAGTCCTGGAGGAACTCTCATAACAACAGGTTTGATGCATAAAAATGAGTTTTGGAATGCCTCGGTCTGAATGTGACAGGCCCTTGACAGAGCTCACCTTTTCAGGAAATTTTCCTTTTGGGGAAAAACAAACGTCATTTTGAGCGATCAACTCCAGACGACGGAGTCGCTTCATCAGGGTTTGATAAAATTATGAAAGGATCCAGAACAGTGAACGGGTGAATGTAAATTATGCGAGCTGTATTTTTATGGGAAATTTCGTCGAAATCTTCAAAAACTAAGACAAGCTACTCATTGGTAGATTCTATGGCTAAAATAGCAAGGTAAGTTTAGTACTAAATCTTGAATGAGCGAATGAACATTAAGAGGTATCAGCAGCATAATTAGAAAAACGAGGCGATGATTTTTCTTCTTCTTTCTCTGTATCTTTTCCCACTTGTGTGTGGGGTCGATGTTTCTGACAGCTTTCCTCCACGTGGCTCGGTCAAACACATCGTCCTCTGACAATTGTTTGTCTCTCAGATCTTCTCTAACTACATCCATCCACCTTCGCTTCTTCGGTTTTCCTCTCTCTCTCTCTCTCTCTCCCACCTGGCACCTCCATCTGCATCACTCTCCTCCCTACGTATGTCTCATCCCTTCTCATCACATGGCCATACCACTGCAGTCTTCTTTCCTGGGCCTTCCTTGATAGTTCTACGACTTTAGTGGTTCCTCTTATTCTTTCATTTTTGATCCTGTCCGCTTTTGTTACTCCACACATCCACCTGAGCATTTTCATCTCTACAGCATCCAATTTCTTCTCTTGCACTCTCTTTGCCGGCCATGTTTCTGCTCCATACATCAAAGCTGGTCTCACCACTGTCTTATACACTCTTCCTTTAACCTTTATGTTGATTCTGCGGTCGCACAAGACATCTAACATCTTTCTCCAATTTTTCCTTCCAGCCTACACTCTCTGTGTTGTTTCTACATCCAAATTTCCATCATTAACCTTGTCCCTTCCATACTAATTTCGGAGTCTTGCTCTTCATTAAAACTTAGGTATTCAGTCTTCTTCATACTGATCTTTAATCCTCTGTCTTCCAGTACCTCCCGCCATTGCTCTAGTTTGACTCCACTACTCCTCTGTTGGTGCTGCATAACACGATGTCATCAGCAAACAACATGCACCAGGGGGATTGATCTCTTATTCCTCAAGATATGACACCCATTGTTAAGTCAAAAAAGATTTGGACTTAAAGCAGATCCCTGATGTCAACCAACTCTTACTGGTATCCATTCAGTTAACCCAACACTGCTTCTAGCCTGCGTTTTTGTTCCTTCATACATATCTTGGACCAACCTCACATACTTCTCCGGTGCTCCCTTTACTCCATACACCTCCAAACCTCTTGGCGACGAATATGCTCCTAAAATCAAAGAAAAATAGACCACCTATGTATACTTATTCATTTAAATATATACATGTTATATGTGGCTACAGAAATTTATCTGAATATTTTCTGTGAACTTTTCATATCACTGAACCATGACTGACTTCTTATCTCGGAGATTGGATCAGTGGAACTTATAAAACCATCTACAACAGTCGCGCGATTTGCAAGAATTACTTTATCAGAAAGGTGTGGAGAAATGTATTCATACAATGCAGGCCGACTTGAATTATTTATTTTTATCTACATATTAATTAATAATTTTTTTAATAAGAGAGATCTCTTCTTTCTCTGTTTCCCTTTACCTCCTCTTATTTCTTCCAATGAATACCTTCATATTCTTTGGAAGCATGAACTCCAAGTCAATGGGCCCTGTTGGCTTGTTCCATATAAATAGGTTTCATTTTCTGAATAATAATAATAATAATAATAATAATAATAATAATAATAATAATAATAATAATAATAATAATAATAATCACCTTAAGATCAGCAGTATGAGTATATGCACTTGGAATGACTGTTAAGATATATGTAATAGGACAAAAGTAAAAAAAAAAGTAACATGACCAAAATATCAGCAAATCTTAGAAAGAAAAAATGAAGATAAACGCTTAATGAACAGCTCTTTATTATACACAGTCTTCAGTACCGAGAGGATTTGCTGAAAATAAACTCATGAAAACACCTGGTAAAACTTGTATGTGTGTATGAAAGTGTGTATGCATGTATGTATGTATGTATGTATGTATGCGCAAATAGATAAAGATATATGCAATTGAATGTTGAGGTTAATAGTAGATTAAATGTCAGTTTTCCATTTATTGATTTTTCAAGCTTTCACCCTATCTTGCTTCTTCCGAAGGGAGTGGAAAAAACAAAGGTGCACTCCTTTAAGTTTTTTTTATTAATTGTTCCGGAAATCTGAAGACCGAACAGCTCAATCATCATTGGTGGAATTGCCAAAAATACTTGAGAATCCCATTTTATAGAAGACTGGGGAGCGAGAGATATAGGGATTTACTTGAGCCAAAAGCCAGAATGCTGTTTGGAAAGTCTCAGTGACCTCTGACCAGGCAGTTTGACAGGGACAGGGTTCGTTCATCAGGTAGGCATCCCAGATGTGCTGAGAGGGTATCATACACTTGATCCCCACACCTTCTTCCTTGTCTGAACGAATACTGCTCTTCTGCTGTCAGTCCTTCTGGTATCTTTCTTACTACCCAATCAAAATCCCCAGTCCTTCTAGTATCTGTCTTACTGCCCCAGTCAAAATCCTGTCTCACACCTTCATCAATATGCTTTAGTAATGTTAAGGTCCTATAATTCTTGTTCCCCTGTAACACCCTTACTAAGAAACAGTTAATCCTCTCAACTATTTTTTGGAGCCCCTCCCTCTTTGAGGCGTATCTTACACACCCTATTCATCCACTAAACCACCCTTTCACGTCACTTATAAACACACCAGTTTTTGGGTTTCTTTTCATTCTTCAACTTCCTCTTGATTGCTGGCCTTGCATCCCTACCAGGTACTTTTGCAAGCATTCTTGGCTTACTCCTACTCACCACTGCCACTCCAATATCATTTAAATCTGCCTCTTCTATCCGCCATATTTTTGTCTATTTATGAATTATTTTTCTTTTGAAACCCTACTGTTAGGAACAATCGTTTGTCGATTGTTCCCTTAGTGGGTTGTTGCCTCCCTTTGTTTTTTTTGTTTTGTTTTTCTTGCTGGCGAGCTGTCGTCTGGTGAATGGCGTCAGACTTTGCCAGTCAGGTTCGTAGCAGCAACGAGTCAGGTTGAGGGCAGCAGCAAGCCAGCTGGAGTAGCAGCAGCAGGTATCCGTACCTGCGAGTCAGGTTTTGGCAACAGAGCAGCGGAGAGTTTTTGAGGATGAGATGGTTGCCGTGTCGGCTCTGTCTTCGCCGTAGATGGAGGAGGACGTCAGTACGTTTCTTGGAGGACGAGATGGTTGCCGTATCGGCTCTGTCGCGGTCGTCGGTACTGGAGGAGGACGTCAGCACTGTGCTTGAGGACGAGATGGTTGTCGTGTCGGCTCTGTCTTAGTTGTCCTGCAGTGTTCCCGTCAAGCAGCTTGGGGCTGCTTCCACGGCTCTATTGAGTCCGTCTGCTAATACCGTTTCCTTGTGCTGCTTCATTTTGTATTTATTATTTGTTATTTATGCTGCTCTTTTCGGTATACCGCCTTGGTATTATAGTATTTATACTGCCTGAGTGTTGTTAATGTTACTTGATTATTAATTATGTTGTAAGCTGCCCTACTATATTATTTATGCTACCTGTTTATTTTTAATGGCAGTTGAACTGCCCATGCCTATGTTTTTTGGTAAATTTTTTCATGTTCATTTATGTACTGACTCCTATCTTATTTTTCTTTGGTTTTGATTGTTGCTGCTACTGTTATGTAATTAATTCATTTGTAGTAATGTTCATTTTGTTTTTAAATTGAACCTTGACTCAACTGTACATTATTATGTATATAACTATATTGTAAATAAATTAATTTTAAGGTAACTTTTTGGTTTTGTTCTGCTCCTCCCTCCTTTGTTTGTCACCTCTCGTCAGTCATTTCAGCCCAACTGCTTGTTTCAGTAAAGAACCTGTAGATCTCGAGAGGCGAGATCGTAATACCTACATTTCCAACAACGACTTACCTTCAGAATACATAAGTACTAAATTCTGTTCATTCTGAAGAACTCTGTAATTCCCAAAAACCCATTCTCTCCCTGTCACCATCTTTGCAATTAAATCACCTAGCACAGATTCTTTCTACCGAGGTAGGAGGAATAGATTGTTATTATCTAAAAATATTTCCGGTCTTTTCGGAATGGGGGAATAAAACAGTATCAATCTCACCACAGTTTGTGTGTGTGTGTGTGTGTGTGTGTGTGTGTGTGTGTGTGTGTGTGTGTGATGTGGGTCACTTTATGATTGGAAACAAAGGGGTTTTCACTGCCAAACCAATGAATTCACTTTGCAAAATACTGGAGAGAATGAAATAAAAATAAAGTCTGGTGATTGTGGCTGGGCTTGAATGTAGTTCGAAGAAGAACTGTATGTTTAATTTGCTAGAAGAGTGTTTGTGCTGGATATGACTGGAATAACTGAGGTGAAAGACGAATTATCCATTGCACAGAATTCAGTATACAAAAAAGAGTAACGGACTCAGAGAATGAATGTGGGTACCACTTGTTGTGTCAGGAAAGCTGTGGGTAGCTGAAAGGATACAAATAAATTAGTCAAAGGATTTTTTAAAATAAAATTAAGTGTGGCTGGAGAAAATTTTGTCATAGTAAGAGTGTTGAGTGAAGTCATCAACAGTCAGTGGAAGCAGTTTCTAGGAGAACCTGAATCCGCATTTCGCTAGGATGAAGAACAAAAGCAAGATGGTTGTGCTGGGCGATGTTTTGACTCCTTACGTTCCAGATGACCACAGCTTGAAGTCCTCTGCTGAGCTTATAGAACCCCTAAGAATGAAACCCCCGGGAGGAGTTATTGCCTCGATGGACATGGAGTCCCTCTTCTCGAATATCCCCGTGGATGAGAACAATGCAGATAATTCTGGACCGTGTGTATAGAGATGACTCCATGCCCCAAGTAAATATCCCCAAACATGCCCTCTGGACACTCCTGTAGATCTGTACAAAAAAAAGGCCCCTTTCCCCACCCACAGAGGCCAAATGTACATACAGAAAGATGGTGTAGTGATGGGTTCTCCCCTCTGGGGGCTTTTCGTAAATTTCTACATGGGTGCTGTGGAACATCGGGTATTCACTGCCATTGAGTAACCATCGATGTATATCCGGTATATTGACAACCCTGTAAGCGCCAGCACGGAGGAAGAAATAGAACACCTGCAGCAATCTTCCACGACCACAGTAGCCTCAACTTCACCATAGAACAATACCGTGATTGTCGCCTCCCTTTCCTTTGATGTCCTTGTTCGGCAACAAGAGGAGCTCCTCATAAAGCAAGTATACATTAAACCCATGAACCTGGGCATGTGCCCGAACGGTGAGAGTGAGTGCCCAGAGAGGTACAAATGCACTGCAATCAGCATCTTCAAAGGACGCCCACGCCGAATTAGAACATGTTGCCCAGGTTTTAATTAACAGTGGGTATGCCAACCAGGACATTGCGAGCTGCGTATGTAGAACCATTGATAAATGGTATCAACAGTAGGCTCGCCCCGCCGCCCTTGAAGACTCTCTTTTGCAAGGGAGTGTTCCACAGGAAATTCAAAGAGGTCCTTGCCTGGGAAATAACAGGCGCAGTTACAACAACAGTAGCAAACATTGACCATCCATCGCCAGCTGCCAACTGCAGTCCATATGTAACTCTCAGGTAATAAACAGAAACCTTCTTCCATTTTCCCTGAGGAAGGACAAAAGAGGAACTTGCTGCTGGAAGAGTTTCTCATTTGATGGCGTTTGGAGATGGATCGAACAGAACTTCACTAAATTTCTGGAAAATAAATCAAATTCACTTACCTGCGACGCCTTTCTTCCCCCATAGGGAAAATAGAATCCTGTAACATTCTTCTTCTCCTTCTTCCACGGGCAGACTTTATGGAAGGGAAGGCGAGGTGGAAGTCATTCCTTTCCTTTCCTTTTCTCTTCCTGAGATTTTATGGCCAAACTTTCACTGAACCCAATGAATATCTTAAGTGTTATAGGAATTCAATATTTTTAGGAAATTATTTCCTGATTTAGTGAGTGATATACTCTTTCGTTGGGGATTTTAACGGCCTATTATCCAAAGCCCCCCCGCCCCCCCCCCCCAGCTCTTATTATGAAATTTTTATCGCACCGTGATTTATATACATTCATGAAACTACAAATGTCGCCCAATATCCAATTCACAATTCACACTACTTCGGGAATATCCCAAGTACGATTTCCCCGCTCTCAACTTGTAAATAAGTACGGCAGATTCGGCATTAACTCGTACCTCTCTTGGTGGCTCAATGGTTTGACTATCAAATGGAGTCGCTGGAAGTTACCGCGTCGAGGGATCGAGACCCGCCGGCTCCGATCCATTTATCACTTTAAAAATTCCCCTTCTGTGATAATTCCCCATCGGGGATATTCCCGAAGTAGCGTGAATTGGATATTAAGCGACATTTGTAGTTTCACGATATATATATATATATAATATATATATATATATATATATATATATATATATATATATATATATATATATATATATATATATATATATAATATAAACAAAGATTTTGTTTTCATTAATATTATTATTATTATTATTATTATTATTACTAGCTGACCAACTCGGCGCTACCCAGGATAAACTCTCTCTCTCTCTCTCTCTCTCTCTCTCTCTCTCTCTCTCTCTCTCTCTCTCCAACCCTCCCTGTCTCCTTTCCTCTTTATTCTCCCAAACACCCCCTCTGCTCTCTCTCACTTCCTCTCCCTCTCTCTGTCTATGTCACCCCCTTCCCAACCTCCACCCCCTTTGGTGTCATTGATGTCTTATCCAAACACTTTTCTTTTCCAGATATTAAGTTATATGTATACCGAAATTAGGTATGATAAATTCGTAAAGTTACTAAGTCTACGGGCATAACCACCCCTGTTTCAGGTAAGCCCTTCCCCGCCCCTTTGGTGCCCTTTGGTGCTGGTGACGTCTTACCCCCACAGTATTCTTTACCAGATAGTAAGTCATATGTATACCAAGTTTGGTAGAAATTGCTCAATGTGTTCCAGAGTTATGCTGGAATGTACATACATCCATTTATATATATATATATATATATATATATATATATATATATATATATATATATATATATATATATATATATATATATATATATATATATATATATATATATATATATAGATTATTATTATTATTATTATTATTATTATTATTATTATTATTATTATTATTATTATTATTATTATTATTAAAACAAAGAAGAAAGTTTAAACCTAATGAGAAAAATATTCATACAAGGCTGGGAGATTAACTTGTATGTGATGCAGTATTTTGAGGGCATTCTGACATTCTATTTTGGCGAACAGAGACACGTCTGATGGACCAGTCTGATCTTGGCTTTAATCCAAAGGACGTTTCTCGTTTTATGGGGATATTTCGAGTCGGAGAATGGTTAGCCCTGATGTGAGTCAGGAGTAATAGAGTACAGGGTTAGTCCGCCTCCGACCAAAATAAGGACAATCTCGCACGTGTCATGGTTTGGCTGCTTTTGGTCAAGGTTACGAGGAAGAAAAGTCATCACTCAGTCTTTAAACCTTACCAGAGTGAAGAACAGGGAGGCTCTCTCAACCCGGAATAAGGTGCTTTTCACGTGGTCCGTCCCTTTAATCTCAACGACCCGACCGCGTCCGCGGCTTCTGCATTAGCCGAAGTGTCAATAAAAAGACGCATGGAGGATTATGCATATCCTTTAGGTCAGCAGTACCCGGAGATTAACGGGGACCTCTCTCATCTGAGGTCGTGAAAGTGAGAGAATGTGTTTGGGCAGACATTTGCCGTAGTGACCCTTTATTTCCTTACTTTCCTGGTTTTCCTCTATGGTAAGCGTTCAAGTGTCCAGATCTACGTCACAAAGAGGACGAAGGACTACATATGTAAACGGGTGAGGAGGAACTTTCCATCCGGAGAACAAAGGTCTCCCTCGCACAGCTCTTATGACGGTTTCAAGATCGACGAATAAGGATACTTAAGAAATGGAGGATTTCTGTTTTCTTTTTCTTTTTTCGAGGCTTATGATGAATACATATTTTTCTCCTTGGTTTTTACCTTCTTGGTTTTATAATAATAATAATAATAATAATAATAATAATAATAATAATAATAATAATAATGAAAAACACAAAACTAATATATATATATATATATATATATATATATATATATATATATATATATATACATATACATATATATTTATTTATTCATTCATAATACTTACATACTCCAAATGGTAGGCCAGAAATGTTGAATAATGTCCAAGCAGTAGACAAAGAAAATGTCTCGTCATAATATCATCAAGAAATAGCAGTTGACAATATCTCTCTCTCTCTCTCTCTCTCTCTCTCTCTCTCTCTCTCTCTCTCTCTCTCTCTCTCTGTTTGTATGTATGTGTGCTTGTCTTTATGTGTTTCTGATAACTAATTCTGACCGTAGTTTCTCCTCCCCTTATCTCTTAATTACTCTTTATCGCAAAGTCGTTCCTACCCTGCATTCTGGGAACATTTAACTCTTCCGATTAAGAATTCGACCAGGTCTCTCTCAAACTTTAAACCCACAGCTGATTCGCTCTTCTTGATATCTCGTATAAGATTTATTCCTTCCATAGAAGAATCTGTTTTTATCTTTTTAATAATTTTTCTTCACGGTCATTAATATTTTCTTATTTTATGTGTTTCTTATCAAAATACCGTTTGAAATAATGAGACAAAATTGATGCATACCTTTAGGTGGAGAGCACTGAAAAACTGAACCAGCTCTTTCACATTATTATTATTATTATTATTATTATTATTATTATTATTATTATTATTATTATTATTATTATTATTATTTTTTCATAGAACAAAATGGCCGTCTGGATGACGTTGAGTTAGCATTGTAGTTTCTCAGTCTGTCGAATGAGTCTCTTTGTAGCAGCAGGTAAATTATACAGCAGCTGCCCAAAGTTCTTTTATTCCTTGACGTTTCGGTAGAGCTTTCTACCATTTTTCAATAGGCGAATAAAACCAGTGGCAAAACTTTCCCATATTTATACCCGCTAGCAGACTTAGAGAATTTTTTTGGGTGTTTGGTGGTTGATTCGTTGACAAAGCTGGGAGGGGAGGGCCAGGGAGAATGACTCATCCAGGAGAGTCTGGCTGACACACGCTGGTGCTGATTACCTGCCTGGCGCCAGGTCCCGGGAGTTCTGGTCATGGAACACACTGCCTGAAGTAGCGGGTGGCTGAATTGTTATCACAGGGGTGCGCCTCGCTGTTCTTCTGATGGTGGTAGGGAGAAGAAGGGTCTCCTGGGTTATATTCAGATAGTTTCCATCAGAGGATGGCGAGGGCTTCTTTATATTGGAGGCAGCGATGGTTGTTGTTGCTGTCCAGGATTTTTACACTCCTTACAATCTTCTGGCATTGGAGAGTTGAGTTGTATTAGTACCAATGTACAAATGACAGCATCCATTCTTGGCACAATATTTGGTAAACCACTCCTCTCCTTTTCATCAGATTGTCACTAGTGACAGGCCTATTCTTCTTGAGGTAGTAGTCAGTCTTTGATCCATGTAGTAGGTTGTAAGATTGATTTGTTTGGTCTGCATTGGTGGGATTTACATAGGTGACGATAATTTTCTTCAGGACTGCCTTATCTTTCTTATACTCGGAGTTCATGTAGCCCCTGTAGAACAGTCTAATGGTCCTCTCACTCTCGCAGGGGCTTGGTTCTCCTGATGATACCAACTACCTCAACGGAAATGGTGAATGCCCAGAAAAATTTAAATCCTTGGCCATGAACACCTACATTTGTCGTGCCCTCTCACACTGTCCTTGGAATACCATTTCCAATGAACTCGAACACATAACACGTCACCCAAACCCAGGTGGGTAATGGATATTTTTACTGTTGAGTTGCCAGGGTGATGAGAAATGCCGTCGAAAGTCGGTATCATCAGGAAAACCATGCCCTCCGTGATAGTGAGAGGATCATTAGACCGTTTTACAGGGGCTACATGAACACCAAGCATAAGAAAGACGAGGCAGCCCTGAAGAACATCATTGGCCCATTTAGAACTCACCAGTGCAGACAAAAAAGTCGACTTTACAATCCACTACAAGGGTTGAAAGACTGCCCAGTCCCTTATGAAGAACAGCCCCGTCACTAGTGATGATTTCATGAAGAGGAGAGTTGTTCACCAAATATCATGCCTTGAGAATGGATGCTGCCATTTGTACATTGGTATAACTACGACTCGACTCTCCAAGAGGATCGCCATTCACCTACATGAAGGGGCTGTATACCAGCACTACATGAGGGAACACGGCATTGCCCCCCCAAATGCCAGAAGATCGTAGGGAGTGCAAAAATCCTGGACAGCAACAACGACCATCGCCACCTCTGAAATAAGGAGGACCTCACCATCCTCTGATGGAAACCATATCTAAACATAACCCAGGAGACCATTCTTCTCCCTACCACTGTCAGGAGAATGGTAAGGCAAGCCCATAGGATGACAATTCAGATACCCACTCCCTCAGGCAGCGCGTCCTATGACCAGAACTCCTGGTGACCTGGCACCAGACAATCAGCCAGACTCTCCTGGCTGAGGCATTCTGCTCCCAACCAACAGTAGAAGGCCCCTCCCCCCACCAGCTTTGATGACCAATCCAAAATCACCAAAAAATATTTTTTACTTAAAATATTGAATGTTGAAATCTTGGTAGTACATGCTACATACTCTTCAGCTTTTATTGAAACTTGGAAAAAGGTACATCAGAAACTATTTGTACAGCAGGCAGGTTGTCTCAAGATAACTGTGCCTCCTTCGATGGAAAATCTGCCCATCAAAGATTATCTTCGACCAAATGAATGGTTATCTGGACTTTGGGTGGAGATGGCCAAAATAGGTAATTTCAGATCGAATTTCTTAATTGGCAGTCATTGCACAGTGATATGGATTAATTTCTCTGATGACATATTCGTTGTTGATGTAGTCTAACCTAACAAAGGGTTTATTACCACTGGCTTTTCCTTCGGATTGGCTTTTGACCAAAGATGAGAATTATTAGGGTTGAGACTGAAATTCTGTTCAGGCCAGAGGAAGCATTTGTATATGGATTTTACCAACCAAATGAAAGGCATTAGTAAGGAAAAGCACAACAACCTTACTACTTTTTTAGAGGTACTTTGTTTGGAACCAAATCTGGGAATCTTCTAATCCCGCCAGGTAAACTAAGTGTTGCTCTAAAAAGGACTATTAGTTATAAAGAAGTGTGAGTAGTGAAATCAAATATGGGTAATTCTGTAGTCATCATTAGTTCCATTGATGACTATAGGGCAATAACACTTAGGCTGCTTTCTGATGAAAACACCTGTCAGCTTGTGCAAGGGAACTGGATATTTCTAAGTATTAAAAAATGTTATCTTTGAAGTTGAAAAGGACGTTTATTCTTGTATGTTTCTGTAAATTACCTGAAATACTTGACATGTGGTGTTTGTCCATAAAAGCAATGATGTGTGTTGTGCTTAACTCTACTTTGACTTCACTGATTGCTTATAAGAAGCCAACACCAATTATAACTACATGGCCAGCTTCGATGTAGTTTCCTTATTTATCAAAATTCCTTCTGGCAAGATTTTGGATAACAAGAACCAAAGGTGAATATAAAGCCTATTATTTCCTATCCCACAAAGAAAGAGTTGTGAACTGATAAGACGACGTGTGGAGGTTCACTTTTCAGTTTTGTAGCTTCATACGTACGGAAACTTTCTGCTTCATGTGAACTCTGACGTCACTCTTCTACATTAACGATTTTGTATATAGAATCTCTCGAAGCTTCAGTATCCCTTAAATTCAATCTAAATGGCATAAAGAAAGCATTCATCAATATCAAAGTAAACAAGTAAAAAATGCGCTTAAGTTTCTTCGGCGCAATCGAGTTTTTTGTACAGCTTATAATGCGGTATGAAACTCTCAGCCATCTATCTGCCGCGGCCCATGAAACTATCTACCGCGGCCCATGAAACTTTCATCCACGGCCATGTGGTGGCCTTTGTTGTTAGCACCTATAGCGGTGCCAGACACAGAATCGTGGCAAACTTTAACCTTAAATAAAATAAAAACTATCGAAGCTAGAGGGATGCAATTTGGTATGTTTGGTGATTGGAGGTGTGGGGTGATCAACATACCAATTTGCAGCCCTCTAGCCTCGGTAGTTTTTAAGATCTGAGGGCGGAAAGGAAAAGTGGGGACGGAGAGACAAAGCCATCTCAATAGTTTTCTTTTACAGAAAACTAAAAAGTGGAAATCGTGATATCTCCCTTGGCGGCAGGTTTTGATCCTGAATTACACCTACTGTACACAAAAACCAACAAACCAATAATTTATATTCATTATATTAGTCTCACAACACAGCCATGTAACGAAGTGTTTTAATAGTGTTGCGGCTCATATATGCTACATGTGATCCTAAGCAGCTATACATGTGCTTTTCATTGTACTTTTTACAATGTGATTACAAGATGTGAGACTGCAGGCACCAGGCACAAAACTGCTAACTTTTTGGTGACTTTTTATAGCAAGCACCAAAGACTGAGTGCCATTACTTACTGTATATTGTATAGCATCTTTCAGGAGTGAAGTACATTACCGCTGGCCTCTCTCTTCACGAGGTGTTTGTCTGTTGTCTGTGAAGCTGCTGATGTTATGGAAGGTGTCTGCACAAGGGATTTATCCTTGACTCGAGAGTTAGAGAATATTCCTACAAACTGTCCACCAGTTGACCCAACTGTGAAGGAGTTCCACAGCCAACTGGGGCCAAGAAAAGGGTATGGGGCCAGCGACCACATCTCTAGGGACTTGCTGAGAACCTAAAACTATGCTTCAGGCACTAACCCTTCTAAAGTGAAAAAGATTATTTTATATATATATATATATATATATATATATATATATATATATATATATATATATATATATATATATATATATATATATATATATATATATATATATATATATGCGCAAAATATTCTTCTAGAATCACTGTTGGTGTGTGTATTATCCGTAAGTGTAGTCGGTTCTAAAGCGCACTTGAAAGGCGTTATGTCCTGAAGTTGTGGCGTCATCTGGTTTTAGTTACCTGAAGACTCCACGTGACTTGAACGTCGAGTATCAGGTGCGAGAAAAGTGGCTTTACAACCGGCGTTGCGACTACTCGCTTTTTACCTGAACCCCTCCCCCCCCCCCCCAATATCTCCCACTCCCTCCCCGATTTCCGCCCCCAAACTCCATGCGTCCATTTAATCATTAGAATGACGGGAGAATTACGAAACTATGCAAGGAGGTCCCTGAATTCTGGTCGCGTTCTCTGCCTCTTTCTTTCCCCCTCATTGCTCTTCCACTCTGCTCATTCTTTCTTTGCATTCTTTACCCTCTTACGGAGCTTCGTCTCTCTCTCTCTCTCTCTCTCTCTCTCTCTCTCTCTCTCTCTCTCTCTCTCTCTCTCTCTCTCTCTCTCTCTCTCTCTCTCAGTCTTCTTACTTTAGTCAAGAATCAGTTAACACAAAGAACAGTAACAGTAATTACATCCACCCGGAGCAAAAACGGTGCCGGTGAAACGAACAAAATAGTCTGGGAATTAGAAAAATGTCGCTACTTCTGCTTCACAATACTCTCTTATCCTAAGAACGTTTTAGAATTGGGGACGGGTCCGCCTTCGGGGAGGCCGACGCTCCCACCTGTGACAAATGCATTGACTTTCATACCCCACGATCTGTTGATCAAACATCGTATTGCAACAAGGTTGAAGATCATGTTCATTATAAAACAATGCTGCACAATAGAGTCTGAGAGGTGGTCTAAGAGAAGAATTCAAGCATTACAGAGAAGAAATTATATCGACGAGGAATAGCAGGGAACCAACGGGCAGCAGCGCACTGTTTTTTGTGGGGTTACACGAAGTCTGAGGTGCCGTTACATAAGGAAAACCTCAGCTCCCAAAAACTGAACCATTCCGACTTACAGACTGCCATCGGAATCACCGGATTATCGGTCATTAGTTCTTGTCCGTCGTCTGAACAGGTGTAAGCAACTGACTGCGAGCCTTTCATTTTAATCAATATTATTATAATTTGTTAATTGCTGCAGTGTAATCGTGTTTGTGAAGTTAAAAAAGGAGCGTCAGGAACACTTGTCAGTTTTGCAAAGCCAGAATGGTTGCTATAGCATGAAAGCTTCAATACCGCTGTTGCCAATACGTTGTTTACATTTTGGTGACATGAGGGAATATGGACACGGCCAGGAGGATTCCCTCCTTGAAACAGATGTTAGCGTTGATGTCCGAAATCGACAGTGACGAAGAAACTGGAGATGCACGATAATTAAGTGAACTGGGTTTAAGAATCATAATAGAGCCGTTGGTATGGTGCCTGGGCCAAGTACTGATGTTTTGGAGTTGAGGGTTGAACTATATGGTAGCTCCGCGGCGGCGACGGCACTATAACTTGACTTTTTCTGCAGTTTTTTTTGGTTGCTAATTATGAATTTACCTTTAATTTTTGGCGCTCGAGTGTAATTAACCCCTGAAGTCCATCAAACAAGGGGTTTCCATACGCGATCTTCACAAGACAGAGCACGGGTACGTCTGTTTCGAACGGTTCATATCCCGTCCGGCAATAACTTGTTAACGTATGGGTAACCCCCCTCCACCCCCCGGGGCCAGTACTAAACACGGCGAAGGGACATTCCATTTGGCCGACAACAAACAGATGCACCGCCAGTATTAGAACCCCTAAAAGTGTAGAAAAAAACAGTTGAAAAGATAAAAACAGGCGCGGAGCTAATGTTTAGAATTACCGAGTTGAGGCCTAATGTTGGAGGTAACTTGGAAAGAACTGGGACTGGGTAAGAAGCACTTATGGTGATACCACCACCACTGCAACAACAAGGTGGAGTGATGACAGCAGCCAGGACAGGATAATGTGATAGAAACTACTGACAACTTTTCCAGCCATTGGTGAGTGTTCACTTTCAGTATTTATTTTACTCAGCGCATTTTTCGTGGTCTTCTGTGATTGTGTATTTTAGCCTTTTTCCGTTTTTCTTGTTATTAATATCCAAAAAACAGTAATATTTAACAACTGATAGTGAAGGACCACGAAAATGGCGGAAACAAAAATGATTTAAGATGTATTTTCTGATGGTTACTTTGACTTTTTTTCTTACGTCATTATTAGTGTCATGCTTTTATCATAATCCGCACACCTACACATTTGTAATGGGACTGTAAAACGTCATTAACGAAACATCGAACCTCCTTAACAGATTTTTATTATTCGTGAGTATATTCCGGTGATACTCGACGGCAAATTTAACTCTGTATAATTAAAATCGAGTAGCCTAGCCTGGTAACCTCAATAACAGTTCTGTCAGTGTATACACCCGCCATTCATCCACTGGCTGGTTTTAGTACGCATTCCCGGATAGTTTTAGAGTCATTCATCCACTGGCTGGTTTTAGTACGCATTCCCGGATAGTTTTAGAGTCATTCATCCACTGGCTGGTTTTAGTACGCATTCCCGGATAGTTTTAGAGTCATTCATCCACTGGCTGGTTTTAGTACGCATTCCCGGATAGTTTTAGAGTCATTCATCCACTGGCTGGTTTTAGTACGCATTCCCGGATAGTTTTAGAGTTGCTCTTTTTGATGAACTATAATTCATCCTGGGCAGAAAAACCATAACGGAGTTGGATATTTAAAGCGCTTCAAAATTCTGGAAGCTTCTTTGTAAAATTTATTTGAGTGGGGTTGGGCCTATTGGGGTATTAACCTGGTATGCCTCCACCTACTCCTCGGGACGCCATGTTTAGTACTAGCCCCTCGGCGATCAAAGTATTATATAGACTCATTTCTATGTTGTGTGGTCGACAGATTTTATATTAATAAACGATATCTTCGTGCGGCCGTCTACTTTACTTAGCATGAGTTTACCCTGGACTTGGACAAAGGTGGACACATATCGGGTAGGTTTGGAAAGAACGACGAATTATCGGTTGTGATGTTTACAAATAAGTTATTTTAGCTTCGTATAAGCTTTCACGCCCTAACTACTAGTTCATTAGTAGGACGAACTAGGAAGGATTTCGTATGCCAGTGATAATGAAGGGTGGAGCTAAGACGCGTTTTCTGGTTGGTTGCTTTTTAGGCAAACGATCTAAATAGATTAGAGGTTTGAATTTTGTCTCAGTTGCAATTTTAACAAAGGGGCAAAGTGACATTACTTTGCAAGAGTGAAACGAGATACGGATTAATATAGTAATGATACGGATTCATACAGTATTTTGTCCTCTGAATGACCAATATTCTTAGATCGAGTCTTGGAGAGAAGAAAACAAAGTTTTTCCTACTCATGTGGAAAGCTTTACTCCATATTAAGAAGCTTAATTGATTTTTATTGTATTGCTTACTTCAGTACTCATGGCAGAATAAGGAAATTGTCGCTGTGAATAATTTATTTTATTTTTTTATCAACACAGCCCATAGCTGAACGCGTACTGTTTATTTCACTTTCCTATACATGTGCCAACTGTTATTTTTGTTCTTTTCCCAATTTGCTTTTTGTGGCATTTCAGGGTAAATATAATTTTATACCTGAAGGTGTTATCCAACTGTTATGAAACTGCAATATCAGAAAAACTTGAACAAGTTACAAACCCTCTAATGTATATACGGTATATATAAATAATATATATATATAGTAATATATATATGCTATATATATATATATATATATATATATATATATATATATATATATATATATATATATATATATATATATATATATATATATATGAATTTTATCACATCACCATCATTGATATACAAGCATTAAGCTACAAATGTTCTTTAATATCCAATTCTCTCTACCACGGAAATAATATATTTTCATATATGTTGTCCGAAGGGGAATTTTTTAGTTGCTAATAAGTTCGTCGTTTCGTGGGCGTCACTGTAGTCCTGAATTCTTGTCTTCCGTGGTTCGGGTAACATATATGAAAATATATTATTCCGAGCTAGAGCGAATTGGATATTAAAGGACATATACATACATACATATATATATATATATATATATATATATATATATATATATATATATATATATATATATATATATGAATTGATTTATGTAGAAATTCATGTCTGAGATGTAACAGAAAATCTGCTAGTTGTTTGTAAATCTTTGTTATCAGAGAGTAACGAACAAATACTGCTGATTAGTCGAACACCATACGATTGTTGGGGTTTGGCGCGGGTCATCCAAATGAATGCCATCCATAGAAGACCCTTATGGTTCCTTTTGCTTATAAGAGACCAATCAGCTGAGGTCTATGACCTAACCAAGTTCAGTCTGAAAAGTTAAAGATCAGTAAGGGTTTAGTGGTCGGCGGGTTAGAGAGCACGTCTGAAGGACAGTGTATGGGCGCGTGTCACCTCCGAGTACCTTCCGACTATAATTGCATAATTAACTTACTTTCAACAAAGAAAGTTTTTCGTTGTTTTTTTCCAGAGCTAATGATATCTCGTTGATTTTCCCCTCAAAGATAAGTTTAATTCTGAAATATATAATTCCTCCATCAGTGGAAAGAAGAATGCAGGCATGAGCATTTCAGGGCATTCTTTAGCGAGCTCAAGTTTTCTTGTTTCTCGATTGCTCCAGGATAGGCGCAGGCGATTTTTCCAATCATTTTTGCTACTGAGTTTATAACGGGGAAACTAAAAGATTCACGGATTGTTTCGCGCCATTTATAAAGTAAAGACTTTTCCCAAATCTGTTCTTATATTTTAATAACCTTTAATTATGTGTTCTTTAAATTATTGTGAAGAGAAATCCTTACAAGTTTTCTATGAAGCATTACATTCATTCCTTCATAGAAAACGGCAGAAGCTGAGTACTGCTGAGTAACTCTACTTTTCCGTACTGATAAAAGAACGAGCATATGTCATTTTACTGTCGGAACAGCTTAAGCTGTTGGTTGCTTTCCACAAGTTAGAAAGAATAGGAAAACTTACCTGATTTTCGGTTCCAGCTGTTTAGGTTTCATAGAATCCCTTTAAGTGTTTCATGAAAAAGCATTTGGTGATAAGAGACACGAAGTAGATATCGGGGAAGGGAACATCAACAGAGACTCAAAGGGGTTGGTTTAAATATTCCCAGTTACTTATTTATGGAAAATTAGAGGATATAATGTGTACAAAGAGAGAGAATTTCAACAGGTTCTGCCACAGATGATTCCAAGTTATTTCCTGTAGTTTTGGTTTTTGATTTGATACCGCAATGTGCAGTATGTCTGGAAGTACAACTATAAAATGCTCTCCAAAGATACTCTATAACCAGCTCATCAAAATGGACATTTCCTTGCATGCTCGCTGGAAAGGCTAACGGGGAGGTCAGTTCTCCGCTGACCACCACTAAGGGAATCGAGTCACCAGTTCTGACCCGTTTCTCTTTCTGTGTATTAACGACATGCTAGTTATATGCATCACCAAATGTGATTTACCAAAGGTTTAGCATTTGTAATTCCTCAGCAGAAGATTCAATACAAAGTGATGCCATTTAGCAGGATCGGTGCCCCAACAACACTCAAATATTTGATAATCAACTGGTAAAAGCGCTGGATGGAAAAGCCACAATCCGATAGTATCATCATTAACGGTGGCGTTTAAAATGACTACATGGAGTCGTAAACGTTCGTTCCCAATACTGACCTCTGTATTTATGATGGTTGGTCTTCAAGGAGTAACTTGGGGCAGGACTTATTCATGAAATGACATGGCTTCGCTTGACGTGTAAAACCCCGCAGCTAGTTAACTGCCTTGTTACCAAGTGTCAATTCCCAAACCAGCTTTCGCCAAAGGTCTGTCAATATAAAAACCTTCAGGGTTGTATTTCTAGGAAAATAACAAATGATTTTGAATTTGTAATTTTTCCACTATTATATCGTCTTTAAGGCACCTCGTAGAGAAGGATAGAATATCTGCAAAGCCTTTGATGCTATAAAGGATTTGATTTCCTCAAGTAGTTGAACCCCTGCTCTGAAAGAACCAACTTTGATGTGGAATTTGTATTCATATTAAATGCTAGTATTCTAAGGTCAAGAGCTGCACTGTTGCAGAAAGGCAACCAGTGTATTGATCAACCTGTTGCATGCTTCTCGAAGAATTCAACAAACATTAGTATAAAATTTTGCTATCATAAGATGATACTAGTTTTAGTTTTTGTTGTTCCACATTTCACTCTTTAAGATAATAACTCCTTAGGTAATGTTCACATCAATTACAACCTCCTTGTGTTCATACAATATAAAGGAAGCAGTAACCATTTTTTACACGTCTTTAGTCTCAAAAGAATTAGGGCTCAGCATAGTTCCTGTATTAGTGATACACGTGCGGGTTAGCTGTTTTGAGTAGCTTACAAAGTTTACTTCGACTGACACAAGTGATAATCAGTCTGTATCTCAACACTGTGGAACTTGTTCCGAGTACTGAGAATGTTATAAGCAAGCTCAGCTGCTCGGTCACCTTAGTAGAACTTAGCGTTAAAAAGGTAGTCATTTCCTGTCCATAGATGTGGAAACATAATTTTGTCTCCTTTCGAGGGAGGCCTTAGATAATGGACGATTATATTTAAAAATTATTCAGGAGTAAAAATAACGATTAAAAACCGTTGTTTTCTCTTTCTCACTTTAAATAATTTCAAAGCCTTGCTCTCTCTCTCTCTCACTAGTAGTTATTACAAGTTCCATTGGAGACCTGGTTTCACCTGGTAAAACAATGGCCAAAAGCTAAGCGGGCTCATACATGTGGCACGCACACACACACACACACACACACACACTCGCGCATATACATAAAGGCCTAAAACCCCAGAATTACAAGAACAGCGAGGTCAAAATACACAGTAACGTATGCATTTTAGTAATTTATTTGTCTTTATGTACCGTGATTTTTAATTCACCTTCATTTTATTTTGTGAGACTTTACAATATATTGTTTTTAAAATTTTATTTTCTAGGTAGAAATCCCAGATGTAAATATGATCTACGAAACAGAATAAACTGTTGAAAATAATCACCTCATCGTATGCCTGGGCGAACTTTCTATGAAATATATATATATATATATATATATATATATATATATATATATATATATATATATATATATGTGTGTGTGTGTGTGTGTGTGTGTGTGTGTGTGTGTGTGTGTGTGTGTGTAAAGCATGAAAATATCGAAAGAGGTCTTCAAAGCATCACTGCGCATCACTAAACATTTTCCAGAAAGACTCTGTCCCTGAATCCATCCGAATCCAATATTTGCAAATGACTTTCCGCTCACAGACTCTGATGTTTGTCCTTTGTCGTCATTTGCTTCATGTGGCTGATTTGAGACGCTGCTTTCTTCCTCTCCAGATTTTCGTATTCCGTTTGTTTTGTTTTTCAGTTTACTTCATGCACCTTTATATCTGGAGTGGAATCTTCGTGAAAAATATTCTGGCATTGTGGAGAGAGAGAGAGAGAGAGAGAGAGAGAGAGAGAGAGAGAGAGAGAGAGAGAGAGAGAGAGAGAGAAAGGGGGTGGAGCTAAAATATATCAAACAAAATAACGATAAAAAACTAGTAAATGGAGAAATATCAACGAATATTTCCGTTTCATTATATTGAAATTAATAATAATAATAATAATAATAATAATAATAATAATAATAATAATAATAATAATAATAATAATAATAATAATAATAATAATAATAATTTTCCAGGAAAGACCAGATAAAAGCATGGTACAATGAAAAATATTTAAAAGACAGCCTTCCTTTAGCCTTTCCATAAAAGACTGATTCAGTACTAGAGTCGCTGCTGAGGTCTGTTGCGGCACCTTTAACCTTTATCAGAGATTCCTGTTAAATTCATGAGCCAGGGAAACATGTTTCCTTCAGAAATCCGTCCTAGTCGAGCAGGAGAAATTTTGGGGAAAATCGCTCAGCAAGAAAACCTCGTAAAGTCATTGTTCCGTTATGCTCAAGAACTAACACCATTTTTTTTTACATGAAATTGCTGCTGCACCTACTTTAAGGAAATGTCTGAACGTCAGTTATAATAGTCTGTTGCTTTTATATTTGTCAACAATATCGACATCTACAGTAGTGATGTGATTCTGGTTTAGCATAATTAATAAATCCTTAGGTCCTTATTTTGATGACCAGCTCGTAAAGGATACGCATTTAGAATTCAGTCACAGAATTTCACGGTATCTAGGCCCTGAGAGAGAGAGAGAGAGAGAGAGAGAGAGAGAGAGAGAGAGAGAGAGAGAGAGAGAGAGAGAGAGAGAGAGAGAGAGAGAGAGAGAGAGAGAGAGAGCATTGATCTGCAAAAAAAAAGAAAATAGTTTCGGTTTGTAGATGGAAGGGAAAGAGTAATTCTCAAAAGAATAAGTGAAAAGAAACAAAATTTTGAAGTAAACAGAATCCCCTTCAGAATGATAAACAGAATGACAGTAATCCGTATATTAATTAATTCCATTTCTTCCTTCCGATTGATATAAAGCTAATTAACGTCAGTGATAACTAGTCACTCCGTTCAGAGTGATATGACACCTCGGGGATTAAAATCTAATGTTTGTAACCATTTACAGAAAAGTCGTGGTAATCAATATTCACTTTCAAACACACAGACTTTCAAACAGAAATTGAATTTAAATGAAAATTAATATTAATAAGTAATAAGAAATTTTGTACAACACATACAAGGTACAAAGCCTGTATCATTTTTCAATTAACGGTTTGGATGCTTCAAACACTGATTTGGTATTGCATGCAGGAGAGTAGGTCCAGTTGTTAATTAGAAAAATGCAGTTACGAAGATTTTGAATTAAAATAAATTGAGAGAATTGTCGAGGATGTCCAAACAAAATCCCAAGAAGAAAGTTCAGTAAAAAAAAAAAAGATCTTGGAAAATTTTCATAGTTTACAAATAAGCCTCAAACACGAACTTACAAAACCAACCCCCACCCCATTAGGGAAACAGATAAATAAAACTACAAAGGAATAGCGAGGAGATAATGTATTTCTAAGGCCCAGAACAACCACCGGTTCCGATTACAGGAAGTCCATCTCAAGAACCTTAGCCACTCCGTAATATGACCGAGGAAGTCGAAATATAAACCGCGTTTATTCATCAGTGGCAGATTTTCCAGAGTTGACAAACAAAGCGACTGTTGCCTAATACTGTTTTTACCTACAAGATATAAAACGCCATAATAACGTATCCGTGTAACTAATTTTTTTTTTTTATAAAATATATACCTATTCATAGCAACGCTTTTTACAATATGACGGGATATTTGAATATGAGACAAAACGGGGAGACTCGCATCGTCAATAAAGGCAACATTATTATAAAGAAGTAACTCCTGATACTATACAAAAAGTGGGTTATTTATGGTTTCCATTGCTAAAACGATGATAACCAATATCTTTCAAATCCTTGATAAGAAAAGGACTTTTCACATAAAGCAGATTAGTATCACATGTGAAATATGAGTTTCTTTTCAGGAACTGGCTTAAAACTACAAATAAATTCTCTCTCTCTCTCTCTCTCTCTCTCTCTCTCTCTCTCTCTCTCTCTCTCTCTCTCTCTCTCTCTCTCTTAAACAGGTCACGTTATTTAAACTCTAATTGCCAGAGGAATTGCGGTGTTATAACACAAGCAAAATATCTCGACTGAATTCTAATAGGACCTGAAATGGAAGCACCCACTTCCGCGGCTCAGATTTAAATGCCCACCAAATCCTGTGGAGAGCTGCTTAACAGTTTTCCCATCAGGCGCTGGAAGCGGATTATTTACAAAGCGGAGCTCAGTCACTTACGACTCGGCTTATGGAAAAGCGAAGTCAGCAAATGCTTTTATTTTCATTTATCTGACCCGCCAACGAGATGAGGTTCCTGGGGGAAGTTTCATAACAAAACATTTGATGCAGAGATGATAGTTTTGTAGGACCTTGCTCTGAGCTTTTTAATCTTTAGACAAAATTATGCTTGACTCTCTCACTGGGGAACGGAGCAGTCAAACAAAATCAGACGTATGGACGAGGTATTTCCACTTTAACTCTCATTTCATATGAGCCACCCAGTTTACTGTCTGAATAGATCTTTTTTAGTCACATTCAAGTAGAGAAAAGATGAAACATATACTAAGGATATTTATATGAATAAAAATATGATTGAATGGTTTATGAAATTTAAGCAGTTAAGCCAAGAACTGGGTCACTTTCGGCCGTTCGGCACTAAGACAGTCTAAAGAGATGTGATGCATCAAGAAATAAAAATAGGAAAGAAATAGATGGATAAGCTCCCAAAGTCCAATTCCCCGTAGAAGGGTAGTGCCTTCAGCGCACCTCATGTGGTGCACTGTAAACATTTCTTAAGTTCTTTGCAGCGTGCCTTCTGCCCATAGCTGTAACCCCTTTCGTTCCTTTTACTGTACCTCCTTTAGTATTCTCTTTCTTCCATCTTAACAATTGCTTCATAGTGCAACTTAGAAGTTTCCCTTCTGTTACACCTTTCAAACCTTTTACTGTCAATTTCCGCTTCAGCGCTGAATGACCTCATAGGTCCCAGTGCATGGCCTTTGGCCTTAATTCTATATTCAGTTCAATTCAAAGTCCACTGTAAGGTAGACTATCTGCATATTCTTATTCAGCTGAATTTTCCTAAGCATGGCTTCCACAACAAAAGTCACGCAAATTTTGAACTCCGTGCAGGATTTCCCAAGACTTTGCGAGTAATTTTTTGCACAAGTGAAGACAATTGCAGTAATCAGAGAAGATCTATTACGATATTCAATACTTGGGTAAACTGTCTGATGAATCCCTGACTCAGTAATTAGGCCCTTCAGGGAGTGATTTCTCGGCGTGACTCTAATAGATTAGAGAGGATGCTCTCTCTTGCTTCACGCTACACTTATTATTATAGAAGTTGTTTCCTTTCCCCGACATCTAGAAAAACACTAATGATTTACTTCGCATTAAATTTCATGAGAAACACTGTCTTCTTTCTGGGCCCAGGCAAATAATCCTTGATTAATAACTTTCTTTCAACAAAGAAAGTTTGTTGTATGTTTGCTTTTTCCTGAGCTAATGATACCGTTTTGATTTTCCCCTCAAAGATAAGTTGAATTCTCAAATATATAATTTCCCCATCACAGGAAAGAAGAATACAGGCATGAGCGGTTCAGGGCATTGTTTAGCAAGCTCAAGTTTTCTTGTTTCTCAACTCTCCAGGATAGGCACAGGCGATTTTTCTAATCATTTTCGCTACTGAGTTTATACCTGTGGTAATGAAAGACTCAAGGATTTTTCCGCTCCATTTATGAAGTAAAGACTTTTCCCAAATCTCTTTTAATATTCTAATGACCTTTAATTCTGCGTTCTTTAAATTATTGCGAAGAGAAATCCTTACAAACCACGTGTTCTATGTCTTTAATCTAAATCCCTACAATCATACAACTGGCCCCTCATTGATGCAGTTTTCTATGAAGCAGTATATTCATTCCTTCATAGAAAACAGCAGAAACTGAGAACTGCAGAGTAGCTCTTCTTTTCCGTACTGAAAAAAAACAACCGTGCAACTGACGTTTTAATTGTCAGGACAGCTTAATCTGACGCTTGCTTTCCACAATTAAAAAAAAAAAAAACGTAACTCATCTGGTTTTATGTTCCAACCGTTTAGGTTTCGTAGAATCTCTTCGTTTCACGAATAAAAGCATTTGGTGATGAGTGAGACGAAACAGATATCGGGGAAGAGGACATAACGAAGACTCATAGGGGTTGGTTTAAATTTTCCCAGTTACTAAACTATAGAAAATTGGGGGATTCAATGTATACAAAGAGAGAGAATTTCAACAGGTTCTGCCACAGATGATTCCAAGTTATTTCATGAAGTTTTGATACTATAATGTATGTCAGTACAACTATAAAATGCTCTCCAAAGACATTCTACATTCCGCTTATCATAATGGACATGAATGCTCGCTGGAAAGGCTAACGGGGAGGTCAGTTCTTCGCTGACCACCACCAAGGGAATCAAGCCACAAATTCTGACTCGTTTCCCTTTCTGTGTATTAACGACATGCTACTAGCTATATACATCACCAAATGTGATTTACTAAAGGTTTAGCTTTTGTAATTCCACAGCCCCAACAACACTCAGATATTTGATGATCAATTGGTAAAAGCCCTGGACGGAAAAGTCACAGTCCGATAGCATCATCATCAAGAGTGACGCCTAAAATGACTACATGGAGTTGTAAACGTTGTTTCCCAATAATGACCCCTGTATTTATGACGGTTTGCTTTCAAGGAGTAACTTGGGGCAAGACGGATTCGTGAAATGTTGTAGGATATGGCTTTGCTTGGCGTCTAAAACCCCGCAGCCGGTTAACGACCTTGTTACCAAGTGTGAATTCCCAAACCAGCTTTCGCCAAAGTCCTGGCAATATAAACAACTTCAGTTTTGTATTTCTTGGAAAATAGCAAATAATCTGAAATTTGCAATTTTTCCACTATTATGCCATCCTTAACGCACTTCATAGAGAAGAACAGAATATATGCAAAGCCTTCTTAATGTTATAAAGGATTTGATTTTCTCAAGTAGTTTAACCCCTGCTCTGAAAGAACCAACTTTGATCTGAAACTTGTATTCATATTAAATGCTAGGATTCTGAGGGCAAGAGCTGCACTGTTGCAGAAGGGCAACCAGGGAACTGGTTAATCTGTTGCATACTTCTCGAAAAAATTCAACAAACATTAATCTAATTTTGTTATCATAAGATGATATTAGTTTAGTTTTTGTTGTTACACATTTCACTCTTTAAGATAATAACTCCTTTGGTAATGTTCACATCAGTTACAACCTCCTTGTACGGGAAGCAGTAGCCATCAATTGCTTGTCCGCAATCTCCAAAGAATCAGGGCTCAGCATTCTGCATATTTCCTATATTTGCAATATAAGTGCAGGTTAGCTGTTATGAGTGGCTTAGAAATTGTACTTCGACTGAAACAAGTGATAATCAGTCTGTATCACGACATTGTGGAACTTCTTCCAAGTACTGAGAATGTGATCAGCCATCCGCTCGGTCACATTAGTAGAACTTAACGTTAAAAAGGTAGTCATTCCCTCTCCACAGATTTGGAAGCATTTTTCTCCCTTCGAGGGAGGCGTTGCATAATTGAGAGTTACTTCTAGATATTCAAGAGTAAGGATAATGAATAAACAAGTAAAAAATGCGCCGAAGTTTCTTCGGCACAATCGAGTTTTCTGTACAGCCCCTACAGCATATAATGAAGGCCACTGAAAATAGATCTATCTTTCGGTGGTCTCGGTATAATGCTGTATGAGCTGCGGTCCATGAAACTTTAGTCACGTCCCGGTGGTGGCCTGTCCTATGTCGTTGCCAGATGCACCATTATGGCTAACCTTAACCTGAAATAAAGTCAAAACTACTGAGGCTACAGGGCTGCGATTTGTTATGTTTGCTGGTTGGAGGGTGGATGACCAACATACCAAATTGCAGCCCACTAGCTTCAGCAGATTTTAAGATCTGAGGCGGGCAGGAAAAAAGTGCGGACGGACAGACAAAGTCGGCACAATAGTTTTCTTTTACAGACGACTAAAAGCGTTGCTTTCTCTTTTTCACTTTAAATAATTGAAGTTCTTACAAGTTCAATGAGAGACCTGGTTGCACCTGGTAAAACACTGGCCGTTAGTTAAGATCAGACTCATCCATGTGCCACATACACAAACACATATAGATAGATAGAGAGACAGGTAGATGCCTAACACCCCAAAATTACAGGAATATCGAGGTCAAAATTGAGCAGAACCACGAAAGAATCCATATTTGAACACAGAACAGCTCAGAGGAGAAAATACGTCAAAACTTTCACAATTATCCTTCGAGATACAAAGATTGCTTTTCACACCATGAATAATAGAGATTACTTTTCTCCTCCTGAATAATGGAGATTACTTTTCTCCTCGTGAACAATAGAGATTATTTTCCTCCTCTCTTCACTGGGTGAGTCGGTAGAGCTGTGGACTGGCATTGCTAGGCCGGAGTTCGATTCCCTGGCCGGCTGATGAAGAGTTAGAGGAATTTATTTCTGGTGATAGAAGTTCATTTCTCGCTATAATGTGGTTCGGATTCCACAGTAAGCTGTAGGTCCCGTTGCTAAGTAACCAATTGGTGCTTAGCCACGTAAAATAAATATAATCCTTCGGGCCAGCCCTAGGAGAGCTGTTAATCAGCTCAGTGGTCTGGTAAAACTAAGGTACACTTAATTTTAATTTTGTCCTCCTCCTGAGTAAACTGAGGCTATTTGGAACCTCGATTCGGGCAGGCGCCATTAACATCCAGACGTTGCTTCATTGCAGATTCGTCTCCATTTTTCCTGTTGCCTTCCTTTACTGGGATGGTGTTGTGGAATGGGGTAGTTTAAGGGGTGAGGCGGAGATGAATTACCTTCTTACGTCTGCAAATAATTTCCGGGTTAAGAAGACAAATGTCTTTTCTTTCTTCAGGCAGTTAAGTCTTCCCACTCTTTGCTTTTAAGTTTTTGCGTGAAGCGAGAGACAAGTTTTAAAACAGTCTTCTTAGCTAGAAGAAACATTTGAGTAGTACACAAGAAAAGTTGCAGTGAGAATATTATGGCATAAATTAAAGTCTGCTTCTAAGACCAAGATTTCCGGTAAAATATTTCACTCTGTAGGTTTCGTTAACATTGGTTCGTACATAATTCCATGAATCCAGTTATTTTTTGCATAAGACGTCGCAAATAGCCGGTGGATTTAATTTTAAATGTAACACTTTTGAAGTCCCTATAGAATCGTGACGTTTGAATATAAAAACAAGTAAAAAATGCGACGAAGTTTCTTCTTCGCAAACGAGTTTTCTGTACAGTTTATAATCAGGGCCACCGAAAATAGATCTTTCTTTCGGTGGGCTCGCTATAACGACGGGCCGGTGGTGACTTGTAATACATCGTTGCCAGAGGCACGATTATTGCCAACTGACACCTTAAATAAAATAAAAACTACTGAGGATAGAGGGCTGCAATTTGGTATGTTTCATGATTGAAGGGTGGATGATCAACATACCAATTTGCAGCCCTCTAGCCTCATTGGGTTTTAAGGTCTGAGGGCGGACAGAAACAGTGCCGACTGACAAACAAAGCCATATCAATAGTTTTCTTTTACAGAAACTAAAAAGGTTTCTTTTAAATAATTATTATTATTATTATTATTATTATTATTATTATTATTATTATTATTATTATTATTATTATTATTATTATTGTAACAGACAACAAAAAATATGACACAGTTGTTTTGTATTCGGCATTTCTAAGTGTATCACTCCAGTGGTTTAACTAATATATAGATTTTTGCTTCGTTAGTTACTTTTTATAAATGATATTTTGAAAAATCCCTTTTAGTTATCAAATAGAAAAATCGCGCAAAATTACGATCTTCTACACAGGACAGGGATTTTTCTTCTCTCACTAAAAAGAAGAGTGTTCAGTCACCCTTTAAACACTGAGGCTCTTTGCACTGCGTAATGAATATTCTCTTTATTTAGTATTTTCTCTCGGCTGAGGTTAAGATAAGATGCACACGCGCGCACACACACATTCACACACACACACACACACACACACACACACACACACACACACACACACACACACACACATATATATATATATATATATATATATATATATATATATATATATATATATATATATGTGTGTGTGTGTGTGTGTGTGTGTGTGTGTGTGTGTGTGTGTGCGTGCGTATGTGTGTGTATTTACAAACATGCAAATATTGAGCCACAGATATCGAAAAATGTCTAAGCAGCAGTAAAGAGAATGTCCTGCAATAATATCATAATGAAATATCATTGATACTCTCTCTCTCTCTCTCTCTCTCTCTCTCTCTCTCTCTCTCTCTCTCTCTCTCTCTGCCTGTCTGTCTGTCTTCGTGAATGTCTTTGTGTGTTTCAAGTAACTAATTCAGAACGTAGCTTCTCCTCCCCTTATCTCTTAATTACTCTTTAACGCAAAGTCGTTGCTAACCTGCATTCTGGGAGCATTTAATTCTTCAAATGAAGAATTGGACCACGTCTCTCTCTCAAACATTAATTAAACCCACATCTGATTCGCTCCTCTTGATGTCTCATATAAGATTTCTTTCTTTCGTAGAAGAGCTTCTTTGTTTTGGTCTTTTTGAATTTCCTCTGCACTCTTTCTCTTTCTTTAATCTTTTCTTATCCTCATACATTTGAAATGATAAGGTAAAAATAATGTGTACTTTCAGGTAGAGAGCTTAAAAACTGAACCCTTTCTTTCACATTATTATCATTTTTATTATTGTTCCCAACAATCACATCCAGAAATAGGGCAGAATAAATAGGCCCTTAAAAAGTCTAAACATTCGAGTGTAGATGTATTTGTAGAAATTGCTACAAGCTCTAGATTTCAGGCACTGTTTATACAGCAGGTCATCTGTAAGCAAGTTTTCCTCACGGTCTAAACCGTGATGTGATTCCTTCTTCGATGGAAAGTCTGCCAATCAAAGATTATCTTCGACCGAAAGAAAGGTTATCTGGACTTTGGGAGAAGGTGGGCAAAATGGGCCATTCCAAATCAGATCTCATAATTGGCAGCCACTGCACAGTTATATAAATTAATTTCTCTGAAGGCACGTTCATTGGTGATTCTGTCTAGCTTAGTGAAGGGTTTATTACCACTAACCTTGGCCTCCGCATAGGCTTTTGACCGGAGATGGGACAGATTCTGTTCAGGCAGGGGAGAGATTTCTAGGCGGATTTTAACAGCCAGTTGAAATTCATGGAAAAGGGAAATAGACGACCTTATTGCTTCTCTTGAGGTATTGTGACCGGGTCCAGATCTGACAGTCTCAGTATCCTGCCAGGTAAACAAAATGTCACGGTAAAAATGATTATTAGTTATCAAGATGCCTGAGTGATGAAAGTAGATACGGGTAATTCTGTAGTTATCATGGACTCTCTCATAATGTTTAGATCCTTTCTCAAACACCTAACATCTAGTGCAAGGGAGCCTTGACATTTCTGCTTGGTTGTTCAATCGTAAATCTGCCCTGCAAAAGATTTTTCCTTGAAATTCAAAAGCACAGTTGTTATTCTTGTCACCTAAATGACCCGGAATATTTTTATTGCATGTTTAGTTTGCCTAAAACACCTGCAGGAGGATGCTCTTTACGTCTATTTTTGTTAAATCCTGAAAACTCAGAATAAAAGAATCGCGAATTTTATTTGCTAAATTATTAGGCCAATAGGAAGGCGTGATGTCCCAAGAACACCCCAAGCACTCCATCGAATTCAAGGATTGCTTTAAAAGAAATCAACACCAACTTCAACTCCATGCCCAGCTTCGACGTAGTTTCCTTGCTTATCAAAACACTTGCAGACATGATTTTGGAATACGTAAGAAGCAACAGTGAAGAATAAACGTTTTATCTCCTGCTCCAGGAGGAAAGATTTATGAAGTGATGAGATTATTAGGGGTTAACTCTTTCATCTGATAAGTGCCATGTGTTGGGAAACTTTCGGCTTACGCATATGCACGTCCCTTTCCTCTATTCACCTCTTCCTATTATAAGTGGCATAAAACATCCAACAGTTTCAAAGTAAAAAAGTGAAATCCCTTGTACCACATGTGTGTCGAGAGTAATTTACACAGAAAAATAATACTCTAATTCATCTCATCATTATATTCTTTGTACTGCTATGAAAGGAGGTGTTATTGTAGTGCTGAAGAGCTCACAGATTTACGGATCCTAAGATCTCTACATATTCTTTTCATAGTAATTTTTTGCAATGTGATTACAAATGTGGGGTTGCAAGCACAAGAATGCTTACGACTTGATGTTTACAGAAAGCCTTAAAGGCTGAGAGAGCTGTTGCCTATTTGGCAGATTTGAAGAATGATATATAATTACTCCCATTGGCCTCACTTTTCAGAAAGTGCTCAAGGGCTTTGGGACCTGTAGGAATGCTTATCAGCAGCACAGCCAGTCATAAACTAACTGACCTGTCATCTGTGAAATGGCAAATGTTGTGGATGGTGTCTGTACAGTTAAAGACTGAAGTGCCAGAAACTTCTGTTTGGTGTTTTATTAGGGACACCCCTGAGAGAGGAAATGTACCAGTGAGGGTGCAATAGGCCTGGGATAGAGCACTTGGCTTCATTCGCAAGGTCCATGGTTCGATCCAGTTCAGGTACTTACTTATATGCTGAATCACTAAAGACAACAAAAAGGGCTTCTGATCAAATCTACACACGAAGAGAGCACAGCAGCTAATGAAAAGGACAAATTATGAGTAAAATAACGGCGCCAGTTGAACAGGTTAAAACAACAAGAGATGGACACTTATTTGTAAGGTTTCCAGACTGGAAAAATTTAGAAAAGGCAAAAATTGAGATTCAGAATATCAACAGTATATCAGTAAACGAGAAGGGTAAACTTAAACCAAAAATAAAAGTAGTCTGTGTCCCGAAGGATGAAGATGACATTGTCGGTAACATTGTGAAGAAAAATCCATGGATAGGTAGCCTCATTTCTGAAAATGACGACCTGAAAATTGTAAAGGAAATTATCGCCAAAGATGACAAATATAAACACTGTCTCATCGAATGCACACCACAAATCCGAAAGACTATCTATGATAGATATGAAAAATTGTGTACACTGTATAGTCGTTGCAAAGTATTCGACTGTTACATGCCCTATCAGTGCTATAAATGTCAGGAATTTGGTCACAGGGCAGCAAATTGTAAAAATGACCAAGCTTGTCCTAGATGTGGTGAAAATCACAAATCAAATGAATGTGCTAGCAGCATCTTCAAGTGTAAAAATTGTGTAAAGAAAGGTCATAGTGATACTAAACATGAAGCATATGATGGCAATAAGTGCACAGTATATAAAGAATGTGTCAAAGGTGAAAATACGGATCATGGCTTTAACTAATAATCTTCTATGCAATTTAATAAGAAGAAAGCAAATAAAAAAAGAACTAAAGACTCTCCTATCCTGCAGGAGCTACGACACTGACGAGAAAACACTGAAAGACAATTATAAAATATGAGAAGCACCTTATTTTGAAAACGTACAAGGGCCCGCCAGCGAGGGAATTATCCCTGTGGAGGGCTGGACATAAAACCAAACAATGTGAAGCTGACCAGAGTCTGCTGTGCCCAACGAAAGGGTATGGTGTCAGCTTCCCCTTTTGTTGGGCCCAGCTTACTCCGGCACCCCTTCACGGCTGAGTCGACTAATAGGTCGACCCAGGTCGATAGGTCGTATATAAGCATTACCATTGTTGTATATTATCAGTCAGTGAAGGCAGATAATAGATAAATCTTACTGACGTCACGAATCTGATTCGTATGTGCAAACTTGACTTGCTCCTGAATTGGGGTTAAAATTCGACACTCATTCATAGTTACTATTAAGGTTTTAAATTACTATTGAACTCTGTTTTATATCCCGAAATTGTGGCTTCATCTGGTTTTAGTTACCTTTAAACTAAACAAGAAATGCAGTTCCAGTTTCAGAAGTCAAAAAAGCGGCTTTCTTTGTAACCTCTCTATTTCTCTCTCTCGCCCAGCACCGTTACTCCCCTAAATCATGTCAAGAGGACGAAAAGATGATTATGAAATTTAACGCTGTAGGTTTCAGAAGGTCTTTGACCTCAAGTCACGTGTTCTCCCTCCTCCCTTTGTTCTCATTGCTCTTTCACTCTTTTCATACTTTCTTTGCAGTCTTCACCCTCAAAAGGACCTCTCTCTCTCTCTCTCTCTCTCTCTCTCTCTCTCTCTCTCTCTCTCTCTCTCTCTCTCTCTCTCTCTCTCTCTCTCTCTCTCTCTTCCCCGTCCTAACTTTAGTCAAGAGATAGTTAACGCAAACAACAGCAACAGTAATTACATCCTCCTCTTGCAAAACTGTTGAGCGAAATGCAGGAAACCGACATTAAAATACTACCTCTCTGAGATCGCTGAAACGAACAAAATATGTTTGATAAATCGCAGTTTTAATTCTCCACATGATCCCTAAATACTTTCATACACCACGTTTTGTTGATCAAACATGTCATTGCAACAAGGTTGAAGATCATGTTCAGTATAAAACAATTTTGAATAGTAGATTGTGAGAGGTGGTCAAAGAATGGAGAAGAAATTACAACGAGGAGGAATGATGGCGAATTAGGGCGCAGCATAGTTCAGGGTTCCCAGCGAATCAGCGCGCTGATTTTTGTGTTGTTACACAAAGTGTGAGGCGCCGTTGTAAAGGCAAAACCTCAGCCCTCCAAACCTGGACCCTTTCGACTCTTAAGAATGTGGTCGGCTTACATCATGTCAGTAGACTAGTCCTTCGTTGGCTGTATAAGTGTAAGCAACAGACCGTGAGGCTTTAACAGTAATAACGTTTCCAATAATTATTTACAACAGTGTAATTGTGTTTGCGATCATAAAAAACGGAGCGCCAGAAACACTTGTTAACAATGAATGGTCGCGATGGCAGCAATGCTTCAACACCAGTATTGTAACGGCATTGTTTACATTTTGTTCAAGTGAAGGAATTTGGCCATGAACCTGCAGTTGACTTCTCGGAAACCAATGCGAGAGTTGATGACCTTCGATAGCAACGAGGGAACTGCAGATGTACCAGAATCAAGTTTTACTGGATGTAAGACATGTTGAAGGTTTTGGTGTGGTGTCTAGGCCTAGTGTTGATGTTTTGGAGTCGAGTCTCGTGTTGGCGGTAATTGTGAAAGAACTGGAAGAGGGTGAGAAACATCTGATGGTTCTACAACAACAACTGGAAGCGATGAGAACAGTAAGCTCTACATAAATCGAATGTGAACCTTTAACAACCGCCGCTTTCTCCTGCTGTTGGTGAGTGTTCACTTTCTATATTTATTTACTGTGTATTAATCTTCATTTATTTTTTTGGCTGTCTTGATCTTTTATCGCCTGCCATTTCCATGTTTCTTGTTAAAAGTACAGTGATACTTAATAGCAGTAATTGTGTAGGACAATGAAAAACAGCCAAACCAAAACGATGGTCGTTATATTTCCTGACAGCCACCCAATGCTTCTTATGAAATCAGTATTGATGCCAAGTCTTCATTATGGTACTGTACCCATAAACATATGAAAGGACAATGTCTAACGTAAACAACGTCACATCGAACTTACTTAATAAACTATTATTATTCTGGGATATATTTCAGTGATACTAGACAGTAAATTTAACCGTCGTCGCAACCCTAGCCATAAACGCAAGTACAGTCTATTTTTTTTTAACCTGGCAAACTTGCACTTCGCTGCTTGCCGCTGACTAGTTGGACGTCCTGTTGTCCGAATCTCACACTTTTGTTTTCACACAGTTTCAGAATTGTGATTATACGGTCATAGAGCGAGTTAAGAGCTAAGTTATGTAGTGTTATTTAAATACCAGTTGTAATAAACGTAAGTACTAAGAACTTACATACCGAATTATTATATATACTTAAGTTATAAAACAACACTTACGGAAGCCGTAGACAAGAAATTTGTTTCAAACGCATAAACTTTGTTTAATTTGTAGCTAGGTTTTTTAGGAAATCATGCCGTTAGCGGTTTGGAAATCACCAAAACGTAATTATTGTACATTGCTGAAGATTCTCTAACGCCTAAGAATAAAAAACTATCGTAGAAATTTAAGTGTGGCGGTAAAGTTGAGGAGGTGGATTGTGAGAGGAACAGCCACAGGGTTGACACAAGGTTGACGTGCTCTCAGCTGGAGGTTCAAATCTGGGTTGTGGTGCTCTTGTGTTCCTAAAATAATCACCAAGATGTCTATATATCATAATGCTAATTTTCTTAATTTCAAAAATACTGCAGACGGAATGTCATTAATATTTTAGTATATGTATAAAGGCAAATTGAACATACACTGAATTTATGAATACTTTTTTTTTTTTTTTTTAGCTGGTGAGCTACTCTCTGCTATATCAAATTTCAGTCAGTTGACTGCTCTTCAACTAGAGATTTTCAGGTATGTCTGCCTGGTGTTTGAAGTTCCTTCGTGTGTGCTTTGATCTGTGTCGTCTCTTGTGGCCATGGCTGGAATAGGTGAAATAGCTAGTGAGGCACCTGCTCGGTAGCCGATTCTAAACTGAATAATTCTGGGTGTAATTTATTAAGTGGTGTGTGCAGACGACAACTCACCGGCTGTTCCTCACACAAATCCACCTCCTCAACTTCTCCTCCAAGCTTAAATTTCTACGATATTTTTTTTTGTTTTTAGGCGTTAGAGAACCTTCAGCAATGTACAATAGACACATTTTGGTTATTACCAAACCACGAAGGCATGATTGCGCTAAAAATCTAGCTAGAAATTAAATATTAAACTTCATGCGTCTTAAACAAATTTCTAGTCTACGGCTTCGGTAAGTGTTGTTAATATGTATATGTATATATATACAGTATATATATATATATATATATATATATATATATATATATACATATATATATATATATAATAATAATAATAATAATAATAATAATAATAATAATAATAATAATAATAATAATAATAATAATAATTCGGTATGCAAGTTCTTGAGACTTACGTTTATTACAACTGGTATTTACATAACATTACATAACTTAGCTCTTTACTCGCTCTATGACCGTGTAATCACAATTCTGAAACAGTGTGAAAACAAAACTGTGAGATTCGGACAACAGGACGTCCATCCAATCAGCAGCAAGCAGCTAAGTGCAAGTTTGCCAGGTTTAAAAAATAGACTGTTACAAACGCGCTAACGATTAAGAGTCTCAAGATCCCCGCCGAGAAGCCGATGGGTTGATTGAATGAGTGTAAGCTACTGGCGCACACCTATCAAGGTTGCTGACGGAGAGCCTGAGGTTTGAAGGTTGGGGGGAGGAGGTTCAAGTCACAATAGAGAAGCAAACCCCATTTCGAGGGGCGATAAATTTTTGTATTGATGGTATAATTACAGGCTCAACAGTTCACTACGTTGGTGAACTTATATGTCCTTCGAAAATGGCGTGCCTTGTGCCTTAGCTTAATTAATTTCTTTATAAGTAAAGGGATCCGTGTGAAAGAATGGTCATGAGATGGAAGTGTAAAGTTGCGAGATAATGATATGAGTCACGAATCAAGCGTGGGAAGGTTGATACTTTCAAAGGCACAAAGTTGACGTTGCAATTACCTGCACAACACTTCTGTGGGTATTAACTTATTAAAAAAATCTAAATCTCATTCGGATGATTACTTTGCTGGAATTCTCGGGTTGGTTCATCTTGAACAGAAGCCACCAAGGAAAACATGCCATTTGTGACCAGAAAGATATCTGATAATGACAAATTTGTTAATCAGATACCTTGCGTCTCTCCGCCTACCTCAATTACCACTCCTTTTGGAGCTCATTTTTTCGCAACCAAAGTTTACCTACAGTCTCATTTACAATGATTTTCTCTTACTTCTATAAACAGAAGGAAAGGGTTGCAGCTCATTGTAACACGAGCGCGCTCGCACGCACACCACACACACACACACACACACACACATATATATATATATATATATATATATATATATATATATATATATATATATATATATATATATATGTATGTATGTACAGTATATATATATTATATATATATATTATATATGTATATATATACATATATGCATACATGTATACATATATATACTACTGTATATATGTGTGCATGTATGTGTATATATATACACACAATTACAGTGTGTGTGTATGTATATACGTATGTAATATATATATATATATATATATATATATATATATATATATATATATATATATTATATATATATATATATATATATATAGAGAGAGAGAGAGAGAGAGAGAGAGAGAGAGAGAGAGAGAGAGAGAGAGAGAGAGAGATATGCGTTGTGTTTGTGTCTCAGATTTTTAATTCATCAACACAGAGTACAAGTGAGTACGAGTACTGAACGAAAAAGTCCAGAGACTAAAGGTCGTTCACCAGAAACGAGCAGTTTGGTGCAGTTGCTGCTGCTTCTTGAACCCTGCAGGAATCTCTCGCTTTTGGGAAGAACTGGCAATAACAGAATATATTTCATGCTGGATGAAATTAAGATTGAGACGGCTACCATCTTTATGAATGCTTTATGTACATGTAGCTAATCGTTACTGTTACGAATTGACCAGTTTGCTGTGTCTGGTAGTTTTGTTTAGAAATATCTTTAGTTGTGGTATTCTCTACTTTTTAACGTATTTCGTTCTTTGTTGTTTTGGATTTCTTACTCAGTTTTTGAGTGGTGGACGAAATGAAAGAAGCCAACGACAGAATTTAACGTCTCCCCAGACCTCTGAACTGAACAAAATAAAATTGTTAATTAGAAAAATAATGCCATTTTTTGCTGATACTTCACAATGCTTCCCTACGTAAGGGATGTTTTAGTACTGATGGCGAGTCCGTCGTAAGGGAGGCCTATTGCAAGGGTCCCACTTTTGATAGACAACATCGTATTGCATCGTAGACTTCCTAAACGTTTTGCCAATCAGATGCGCTGTTGCATCAAGATTGAAAATCATGTTTACGACAAAACAGTTGGATAGTAGTTTCTGGGAGGTGGCCGAAGACAAGAATTCATGCATTGTCGAGAATAAATAACAGGGTTTTGGTCATACTAAGAAATGTTGGTATGTTGCCGGTTTCTAGGCCGAGGCCCCTTGTTGGTGGTAGCTGTGAAAGAACTAGGATTGGGGAAAGCCTTTGGTGGTTCCACAATAACAAATGGCCTCCTTGATAAGCGGCAAGGACAACGTAAATGGAATACGAACTTTTTACAACCGCCTCTTTCTTCAGCTGGTGGTCAGTCTTCACTTTCTTTAGCCTATTTGTTTGACTAAGCTCTTTTCTTCTTGGTTTTCGTTGACCGTGCATATTAGCTCGTTTCCATGTTTCTTGTTTATAAGTGTGTTCATGCTCAACAACTGTAATTGTGTAGGACAACAAAAAATAGCAAAAGCATAAACGATCGTAGTTGTAATTAATGACAACCGCCCAATACATTTTAGTAAATCAGTATTAATGTAAAGGGCTTATTATAATAATTATTTATACAAACATTTGTAATGAGGCTGTAAAACGTATAAAACTAAATACTGAACCTACTTAACTAAGTAAAATTATTCTGGAATATATTCCAGTGATACTAGACAGTAAATTTAACCGTCGTTTTGACTCATTAATGTGGGCAGCCTAAATAATAGTTCTGAAGCTGCATAAAACCGCTATACAGCCATAGGATAGTTTTAGTATGCATGTCGCGATGTTTTTAGAGTTGTTTTGTCCATTGAAATAAAATTCATCTTGATCAGAAAAACCTCCAGGGAGCTGGACATTCAAAGAAGTTCGGACTTTGAACTCTTTTCAGTGAAAAATTATTTGCGTGGTGTGGACCTATATAACAGTTGAAGTTTGCAGGATTTCAACTCTTAGAACCAACGTGGAATGAAGTAATTTGTGTCAAGGGTCGGGTGTTGTAATGTTTTGCTTATTAAATGAGTTTGTAGTCGATAATTTTCCTTATACTTCTCGAAGGAACGAAATATGTTCGTTCGTTATGTGTAAAAATAAGATATTTTAGTTTCGTAAAAAACATTCACAGCTCTCTTGCCCTGACTGATGGTTCATTGTTTTGGGAAAGAGCAGGGCCAGAATATTATTATGCAGATGGCAAAATGTAGAGTATAACTAAGACACGACTTATGATTGATTGGTCATTAGATATGCAGATGATCTACATAGACTCGAGATATTATTTTGTCTTTTTGTTGTGATTTTGGAAATGGCGCTTAGTGAGATCATGCACCATTTTCAGAATTACTGGGGACTCGAATGAAAACAGTGACTTGTTTGCAGAATGTGACCAAATAAAAACTTAGAACATTCTTCGGGTCTTCAAGAGAGGGAAAACACAGCTTTTCATACACATGTGAAAAGCTGTAGTCCTTCCTAAGAGGCTTATTTGATTTTTATTTTGTGGGATTCTTAAATCATTGCCGAGAAAAGAAGGAAATGGTCGCTGTTAGTAATTGATTTCATTTTTATCGACATGAGGCTCTAGATTAACGCTTCCTGTTTATTTCAGTTTACTGCATGTGGCCACGATTTTTTTTTTCCACTTTGCTTTACGTGCTGTTTCAGGGTAAATATAAATGTGGGCTTGAAGGCTTCATCAGATTGCGATGAAACCTGAACATTTACAAACCCTTAAAAAATTATATTATGTCCTCACGTGAAAATAAAAGGAAGTGGTACCAATTCTTTAAACTTTCACTTTTGGAATAAAAGTTGAAAATCTTGGTACCACTTCCTTTTATTTTCACGTGAGGACTTGTTACATACTTCATCCACGGGACCATTGTGGAAATTACAAGATTTATGGACATATATATATATATATATATAATATATATATATATATATATATATAATATATATATATATATATATATATATTATATATATATATATATATATATATATATATATATGTATATATATACCAACCCATACATATACATATATGTATATGTATATGTATATGTATATGTATGTGTGTATGTGTTGAAAAGTATGAGCGCTGTGTGAAGGCTTGTAAGTGTTCGTCTCCCCAGACTGCAGTGTCGTTGCAATGGGATAAAGCCTTCGAGCAGACAGTTATATTTACCCTGAAGCAGCACGAACAGAAATTTGGAAAATAAAATAAAGGACTCGTGGCAAATGAATAATTAAATAATCATATATATATATAATGTGTGTAGGGCATCTTGGGCTTAGTGGTGCAGCGCTAGGCTCATCTTTGTTAGGTCCTGGAATCGTACCGACCTCCGTCCACCGGTCCATCCAGCACTAAATGGATACCAGCGTCTGCTGAAGCCTAGGAAAAGGGTCTGGGTCTAGCAACCTCACCCCAAAGAGTTGGTGAAAAATTGGGAGGGTGTAGCCTAACACTTGAGCACCTTCCCTTCAAAGGGGATAAATCGTTTGAGATATATGTATATATATATATATATATATATATATATATATATATATATATATATATATATATATATATATATATATATACACACAACGAAAGGATATAGGTGTTGGATAGGTTACAAGAAATTCATAGACGCGACAGGTATCTGCACTGTACAGCCACCAGATATGAATGACACATTCATTGCAGGCCATTGCAAAACAAGGTTGCCGCCCTGCCCTGTCTGTGCGAAAGTTACAGGGTATTTTGAAAGTCAAATGTATCGTGTTGTATTTTATACAGCCTGATACATGAGCCACACTACAGTAAAAACACGTAATAAACGCAGGTTGTAGACATTTTCTTTACATATTGCAAACAGGTTAAAAACAAGTCAGCGACTGTAAGTTAAGAACAAATCTTTGGCAAATGCTGGATAATCATATGAAGCACTCATCAGGACCAGCAATATGTCGCTACTTGTATTAAAATTATTTGTGGTATGTATGCGAGAAGTTGCCAACATGTTTTACTGCAGTGTGCATGCACCCTTACGAAACGAAGCAAGAATCTACTTTGTATTTACATAAACGGAAGCAATAAATAGTACCAGGTGACAAACTGATAAAGCCTTTGGGAAAATATGAAAAATAAAATAGAATCAAAAGATTCAATCCGTAGGGGGTTAGTGCCATCAGTGCACCTCATGCGGTGCACTGTAGGCATTACTTAATTTTCTTTGCACTGTCCCTTCGGCCCCTAGCTGCAAACCCTTTCATTCCTTTTACAGTACCTCCGTTCATATTCCCTTTCTTCCATCTTACTTTCCACCCTCTCCTAACAATTGACTCATAGTGCAAGTGCGAGGTTTTCCTCCTGTTACACCTTTCAAACCTCCTTCACTCTGTTACCCTCTCAGCGCTGAATGACCTCACAGGTCCCAGTGCTTGGCCTTGGGCATAAATCCTATATTCTATTCTATTCAAAAGATTCAGTTCAAGAAATATAGTAACTACGAAGAGAGTCACATAATCCCGAGAAAAGTAAGAAATGACCTCCGGCAGATGCATTCTTGTGCAGAGGGAGAGGCTTCATAGTATCGCATACTTATTTCCTTGGCTTTCTCTTAGGTCACTTATTTGTTCTCTAGATAGCTTTTTGTCTTAGTCAATCGTATTCATAGAAGAGAATATAGAACTGAGGCTAAAGGCCAAGTGCTGGGACCTATGAGGTCATTCAGTACTGAAAAGGAAATTGATAATAAAAACTTCGCAGTTGCACTGTGAATCAACTGTTAGGAG
>JANJGK010001902.1:10000-77500 GCA_039081455.1 Macrobrachium rosenbergii | reverse complement strand
TTGCTAATGATTTTTCTACTTTGGATTCTCATTTTTTGTGGCCATTTTTTCCTTGAATTTCCATTATTAACATTAGTTGTTCCAGGAAAGACCTCGTTATTTATATCACGGGCATTTCATTTTTTTTTTTTTTTTTTTTTGAACAGGGAGAATTGAAATATTCTTTTTGTAGATGGTTGTGTCGAGGGGACACGCGTCCCTGCTTTCTTTTCTTCCGTCCCTAGAAATTGGATTTTTTTGCAGCAGTATACTGATATATTTCTTTCACGTCCGCCCTTTCATTTGAGCTATTTGGCGATATATTGTGAGGTAGATTCTTTTTTATATTTGTTACGTCAACGTATTCTTATCATCATGAATTATTTGTCTTTAAATAATCTTTTATTGCCTTGTCCAGGATGCTCCTATTCTTCCTTATTTATTATTTTGTACTTGTAATTTTTTCATTATTATTACTTTACATTTATATTTTTTTCTCTTTCACAAGTAAAGTTTATCCTTTCGAGAGCTTATTCTGTCTAAATTCTTTCCAGATGGAAGGGATTTTATTAGTAAAATGAGAGCGAAAACTGAATGCCAAGTGTTTTAGAAAAGAAACGTGCAAATATGTAGATCCGTCCTTTATTCAGTCAGCTTCTTTCCATTGTCCTTTATTCACTTTCTCTGCCTCTTTCTTTCGGAAGCCTTCCCTCATTCACAATTCATGATCGCAACTGAGTTGTCAGAAAGAAAAATAGCGTTATTATTATTATTATTATTATTATTATTATTATTATTATTATTATTATTATTATTATTATTATTATTATTATTATTATTATTATTATTATTGCTGTCGCAGGCACATATTATGAGCACTATTAATGGGTGAGACGTATTCATAATTGCAATACTTCATTTCTGATGATAAATATTTGTTGGAGGAATGATGGAAATATTACAGTTAAACAAATATATTATTGGTTGCCATGATCATATTTTCAGAAGTCTGAATTAATGAAACAGATATTGAACAGAACAGAATATAGAATTTAGAGCAAAAGACAAGCGCTGGGACCTTTGAGGTCATTCATCGCTGAAAGGGAAATTGGCATTAAGAAAGTGTGAAAGGTGTAACAGGAGGAAAACCTCAAAGCAGTTACGCTATGAAACAATTGTTAGGAGAGGATGAAAAGTAAGATGGACGAAAGAGGTTATGAACGGAGGTACAGTAAAAAGAATGAAAGAGGTTGCAGCTAGGGGCCGAAGGGACGCTGCAAAGAACCTTAAGTAATGCCTACAGTGCACCGCATGAAGTGCACTGACGGCATTACCCTTCAACGGGGATAAAACAGGTATTGGTCGCATATTCTCCATAGCTGGTGGTCATTGCAATATACGTTTATTTCATATTCATAGGAAAATCCATAAAGGTCTTCCTTGTCCAATTTTGTTTTCGGTATTTATTTTTATTGCTTAATGTCATAACTAATATTTATATTGCTATCTGCTTCGTATTCTCCTCTGTCAAAATAAGGATACTTTATTTCCTGTAACCCTTAAAGTGGAAAGTTTCACCGAGAAATAAAAATTTCCGAACGAGAGATAAATGAATTCTCTGAATTCTGGTGAATTAATGTTCAAATATTTTTTCTTTGAAGATGCATTTGCTTCTGTAGTCACTGAAGGTTTTTTCCATTCATCTTGACAAATTGCTATGTTTGCTTGTCGGGGCACAAATGAGATGCAGATGAAAAGGTTACAAGGTAAACAAAAAGAACAAGAACACCAGATGGTTAACTGTCAAAGGGTAATAAACAAAAAGATAATCCAGGATAATCCGGGATCACGCGGTCACAGAGTAAAACCACAGACTTAACCATAAGAGAAACGGAATCTTACCCATTCAAAATCCAGAAACATGTATAAAACTGAACACCAATTTTGTTGCTTATGATTATCAACAACTTTTTTAATTATAAAGGCATCAAGTTTAAACAAACCAAGACTTAAATTTAGAACACTTCCATTATTTGACTAGATAAAACAAGATTCAATGATATTCCTTTTAACTGTGTCGTTGCACGGGATTAAAGATCTTGCTTCACTCCAGTTAACAGGATGATCTAAATCTCTCATATGTACGAATAATGCATTCGATATTTGGCCAGTTCCCACAGAGTATTGGTGTTGTTTGATTCAGTGTGAAAGTGATTTCCCAGTTTGTCCATAATACATTTTATCATATTTTTTTACAAGGAATTTCATAGATGCAGCCAGAAACATCTTGAGGAGAATTTTTTATTACTAAACTCTTACAATTAAAGTTACTGAGAACACTATGTTGAAAAGCTTTAAAATTCTAGGAATTTGTAAAAACCTTTCATCATACGCTAATTTGAGAATGTTATGCTTATTAAATTCAAGTTTGTTATTAGTTGAATAAAATGTTATCTTGGCTCTTTTCCATGCTACATCTACAAAAGTCCCCTGGTATTTAAGTTTCAAAGCAATATCACAAATAGTTTTGATCTCAGCATCAATGAACTGCGGGCTACAAACGCGCAGAGCCCTTAACAACATCCCAGAAAAGAAACAAACTTTAATATTTTGATAATGATTGGAATAATAATGAACAAAAGAGGCAATGTTAGTTGATTTTCGAAAAACTGAAAAGGTGAAGTTTCTATCATGTCTATGGACAGTTACACCAAGAAAATTCAAATTACAATTTCTTTCTTCCTCTAAGGTAAATTTTATAGAAGGGACTAAATTATTTAGCTTAATCAGAAATTCCTAGGGATTTTCGTGAACTGGCCAGTTACAGAAAATATCATCCACATACCTAAAGCATGTAACTTTTCGGGGCAAAATTCTTGGTAAGAATTTAGTCTCAAAGAATTCCATGTAAATATCGTTAAGGACAGGATATAAGGGATTACTCACAGCCATGACGAACTTTTGCTAAAAAAAACTCACCATTAAAACAAAATTCACTATCTTTGATACATTAAGCTTATAAGATTAGTGATGTTTGCTACAGTTAAAGGAATAGCATAACCTTCTGATGTTTCCTCCAAGAATTCAAGTAAATCAACATCAGACTTCAAATCCTTTATCAATGATTGGTTGTCTGTGATGAATTCAACCCATAATTTTGAATGCCCTCTTAGTGGGTAGTGCCATCAGTGCACTTCACGTGGTGAACTGTAGGCATTACTTAAGGTTCTATGCAGCGTCACTTTGCCCCTAGCTGCAACCTCTCACTTCTTTTACTGTATGTCCGTTCATATTCTTTTTCTTCCGTCTGACTTCCCACCCTTTCTAAAAATTGTTTCCTGGTGCAAGTGCGAGGTTTTCCTCCAGTTACATCTTTCAAACCTTCTTGCTGTCAGTTTTCCTTTCAGCGCTGAATGACCTCATGGGTCCCAGCGTTTGGCCTTTGGCCTAAATTCTATATTTTGTTTCGTAATTTTGAAGGATATGGGTTCATGAAATAAGGGCATAGCAACAAATGACGCTGATATCGAAAAAAAAACAAAAAACAAACAAACAACAGCCAGCTTGGTAACAGAAAGGAAGCACTGGGAGATGTAGGGGCTGTTTTGTTAACAAGTTTTCCCTCAAGTTCCCTCATTTGGCCAGTTAAGAAACAAGTATATATGACAACTGCGGATAATTCATGGACTGAAATGGTAAACAAGGGTGATTAATTGTTCCTTTAACGAGTTGTTAAAAAGGTTAACCTTGACAGGAAAAGTGTTTGATCCAGTTCACGAATCAGGTCTTTTAGAGTGAAGAGTGTTTGAAGACTTAAAAGGTAAACTTAATAAGTCTGGAATGATTATTTGCTTGAGATGGATTAGCATTTTCTACCAAAATATCTTTTACGTTTCAAAACAAGCATTTTAAGAATTCAATCACGCTAGGTAAAAATAGAAAAATTGTTTGCAAGGTAATAGGAAATAAAAAAAATTAAAGTTTAACGTTCGCCATATATATATATATATATATATATATATATATATATATATATATATATATATATATATATATATGTGTGTGTGTGTGTGTGTGTGTGTGTGTGTGTGTGTGTGTGTGTGTGTGTGTGTGTGTGTGTGTGCCAATTTTATTTAGTTACTGATATCATGTAACATTTTTGACATATTAAAGACAAACTATTACCAGATTAAGATTACGTTTTTCCATCCAAAGTCTTCGAAGTGTGTAAAAAATTATTACTGTTTCTTCTTTGTTTGAATAAAATATTCTATAATGAATGAAAAGGCGCAGTACTATTATTTCTTCATTAAACTATTATGGGATAAGCTTCAACGAAGTCTGAAACGCAGATAACCTATATGAATAAGTTCACGTTTGATGAAAGACTACAAAATGTACACTAAAATAGAAACTATTTACAAACAAACAAAAAACTTTAAATCTTTCTATATTTCCCTTTACCTTCTCTTACTTCCTAATGAGCACCTTGATATTCTTTGGGAGCTTGAATTTCAAGTCAGTGGCCCCTTTGGTGAGCTTGTTCCACATGAATAGGGTTCATCTTCTGAATAATAATAATAATAATAATAATAATAATAATAATAATAATAATAATAATAATAATAATAATAATAATAATAATAGCATCAGGTCAGTATACAAGCTCTTCGTTGGGCGAGTCGGTAAAGCTGTGGACTGGAACTCGTCAGGCCCGAGTTCGAGTCTCCGGCCGGCTGATGAAGAGTTAGAGGAATTTATTTCTGGTGATAGAAATTCATTTCTCGCTATAATGTGGTTCGGATTCCACAATAAGCTGTAGGTCCCGTTGCTAAGTAACCAATTGGCGTAAAATAAGTCTAATCCTTCGGACCAGCCCTAGGAGGGCTGTTAATCAGCTCAGTGGTCTGGTAAAACTAAGGTACACTTAGGTCAGTATACAGGCCAGGTGGCCCTTGAGACGTAGGAGAAAAAGAAAGGAATATTGGCCGCTTTCTGGCTGACCGATCTTAGTCCTGGTTGAACAGTAGAAAGTGAGAAATCTCAAGTTGCTTGACCGAGGTCGTCCTAGTGCCAGGGCCTAAGTCCCTCCCTCCCTCCCTCCCTCCTCTAGACTCTGCTGCCAAACCAAGATTTGCTCTGGAATGCTGTAACAACTCGAGGTTTCTTATAACACTTTTATGGTAAGATGGTAAGTGTCTCAGAGAGAGAGAGAGAGAGAGAGAGAGAGAGAGAGAGAGAGAGAGAGAGAGTGGCAAGAGTCTTAGAGAGAGAGAGAGAGAGAGAGAGAGAGAGAGAGAGAGAGAGAGAGAGAGAGAGAGAGAGAGAGAGTGAGTGAGTGGTGTGAGTGGTAAAAGTCTTTTAGAGAGAGAGAGAGAGAGAGAGAGAGAGAGAGAGAGGGGGGGGGGGTGTGTAAAAACAAAAAGTAACAATCCGGACACAATGTCCCACATTAATAACATTGATCAAAGTTTATTATTACAATAATGATATCTCTGTTTTTTTTTTTTTCTTATTTTCAGAAGTGCTGCACCGTCTCGGTTTTGGTGAGTGTTAACACATTATTAGCTTATTTCTGAATGAATTAAGCAGTTTTTGGAAGGTATTAATCTTTATTTTTGGGTTTATTGTTAGGCATTTTTTGTTTTCTGCCTATTTTCTCTGTTTATTGCTTTTTATTCTTTTACTTAGAATTACCATAGAATCTTTGGTACTCCTCGGTTGCAGTTTTGTTTATTTTTTTATTTTACGTTACTGATTTTGTGTTGTTATTATTATTGATATTTTTATTATTATAATGAAAAATGGTATTGAATTTAACTTTTTTCCAAATTACATTACCGAAAATAATCACACGCCTCTTTAATGTATTCAGTAAAAGAATGTTACGAAGTGAAAAATACGTTTTTCCTTTATTGATGAATCATTCATTGTCCATCTTTTCCACATATCCTTAATTATCACTCAATAGCTATACACCGCTAAGCATCCAAAATTAGTTTCTTGAAGACGCGTTTGGTTTTAATTTTCAATTTCTAGATAGTTGCAAAGGGGCTTTGCATGAGTGATAAAGAGTAAGTTATTTTTCATCGTTCTTCATTATCAAGGCATAATCATCTATAGTTTCTTTTCATGGCATGAGAATGCAGTAAAAAGAGTTTAAAAGAGTCATTCAGAATTGAAAAATCCTTAACTCGGTTTTCTGAAAGTGGAGGGTCCTTATGTGAAAATGTAAAATGTGTTTGTTGCGCAAATTTCGTTAATTTTGTTGTTTACCGCGTAGACTAAAGTCCCCGAGGACAGTCAAAAAAATAATTTAATAGTGTTCGGCTAAAAATAAGTTATGACATTTTCTGACCTTGTATACTTTAATGCAGTTTTTGTAAAATGCATAGCTCGGGATTATATATACCGTATATATATTTATATATACTGTATATATGTATATATATGTGTATATATGTATATACTGTATATATTATATATTATATATATATATATATATATATATATATATATATATATACATATATATATATATATATATATATATATATATATATATATATATATATATATATATATATATATGTGTGTGTGTGTGTGTGTGTGTGCATATATATAATAAAAGGAGCCAATAAAAACACCAACAGGATAGAAAGTTATAGCTTTATTTTGGAGACACTCTCTGTCTCACTCAACAGGCAGGTAATGAATGGAATAAGAGTTATAGAGCAGTGGTATTTATATCAATTTAGTATAGACACCACTGCATTGTAACGTAACTCTGATTTCATTCATTGCCTGCCTGTTGAGGGAGACAGCGTGTCTCCGAAATATAGCGATAATTTTCTACCCTCTTGGTGTTTTTATGGGCTCCTTTTATAATATATATATATGTATATATATATATATATATATATATATATATATATATATATATATATATATATGTATAATCTTTATTTTATTGCCGACGTGTCGTAGTTTAAACAGAATTACATCTTCAGGGCTGCACATGAAAAAGGGACAAAAACATAAGTACAATTTGAAAAAATTTATAACGAAAAGTAAGAACAAATGAGGTAAAACACAACTGACCCAGGGGTGAGACAAGAAGGAATTAACTGAAAGCAAATCACCTCAGCAGGAGGTTAAGCCAAATACATTGGATGTGGAGACTTCTCAGTATTTAATGATGGTACAAGATGTTATGTAAGTAATGGCTCCAAGATGGTTAAATCTTGAGGGCTGGCAGTATGACCGACGATACTAAAATCTTTGTTCTCTATATAAGTTTAGCATTGTTTAGAAACGTTCCTGATATTGGAGTGCTCTGGGTTCGAAATTCTGCTCCCTGTACGAAAACTGACTGCCTGATGTGAATCAGTGCGCGCTTTAAGAAACCTACTGGTAGATCCTAAATGCATTTAGGGCATATGTAATGATAGATAACACCATAGGACACATAAGAACACAGTTGACCCTTTACTTTAAACAAAGAGCCAGTAATAAGGGATATTTTTGGAATTAAGTTGACTTTGATGGCCGGGAAATATTCCTGAATAATTTGAGTCAGTCTTTTTTGAAACATTATATCATTACTACACTCCATATATCATTACTACACTCCACAGACTGGTGGTCCTCTCATCTAAGTGGAACAGCTTTCACAATGAGGTTTAATTTCTAGTTAACGTCTTTAAAGGTAAGTGTTTTCCACCCAGGCTACTCCATAAAAAGTTACATCAATTACTAAATAAGCAGTTTACTACAAGACCTAAAGTTAAACTGTACAAAAAGTGTATTCTTACACAAGCTTCCCATATATCCATGACCTAACGTTTCAAAAATGATTTATTTAAATTATTCAAGAACACGTCCCAGCCATCAAAGTCAACTTAATTCCCAAAAATCGCCTTAATACTGGCTCTTTCTTTAAAGTAAAAGATCAGTTGTGTCCTTATATGTCCTATGGTGTTATCTATAAATATATTTGCCCTAAATGTATGTCAGGGATGTACGTGAAATCCACCAGCAGGCTTCCTAAGGTACTCATTGATTCACATTGAGGAGTCATTTTTCGTACAGGGAGCAGAATCTCAAACCCAGAGCACTCCAATATCAGAAGGCATTCTAAACAATGCAAAACTGACATTGAGAACAAGGATTTTAGTATCATCGGTCACACTGCCAAACCTCAAGACTTAACCACCCCAGAGTCATTATTTATAAAACAGCTTCTTCCATTGTTAATACTTAGACGGCTTCAAATACTCCGTTTGCCTCCATCGCACTCAGTAAGCGTCCATGTCGTCACGTTTAAGTTCCCTTATGAGGCACTGGTGTAATTTATGAGAAGTATGTTTTGTTTTTAATAAAATATTTTGACGTTCAATGGGAACTGAGGTTAGGTAGCATATTACCGACAGCGCGTCGTCGATGCGTCTAAAGTTTGACTATTTTTTCTCAATGTTGATATAGGCAGCGCTTCTTCACCTTAATGGAGCACAGGAAATCATACTAAACTTTTCATTGGTATAACATAAAAGTAAAGTTCTTCAAGTTGCCTTGAACAAAAAATGGTTTAATGATGTCCGTAATGATATATCATTCTATAATACAATCATTGTCTAATTAAACTGCGCTAATGAACAATGATTTAAAATGTACAAATCTTATTATAAACTGAAACTGGACAAGATCCTGTCTTTACATATGGTTATGCTTTTACAATGTATGAGTTGGGGGGTGGCAGGTAAGCAGGCGAGATGTGTGTGTGTGTGTGATGTCTGTAAGCGCATATGTACTTTACATTCTGCTGCGTTCGTGTGTTCGTTCATGGTATACTTTTACCGCTAAAGGATGTTTGTATATGTATATTAGAAACGAGATCAATTTTCTGACACGTTTGTAAATTGAGTTGAAATACCAAAAGATTTTTTTATTTGGGAACATCCTTTCATGATCTGTCGCAACTCGCTTCGCAAAAAAGATGCGTCACTTGAGCAAATGCGATCGAGTAACTGACTGTGGGAGGGAAAGAGGCCAAAAGAGATTCCCGGAGTTCTTTCTGATGCCGAAGATGCTGGAATGACCTTCTCCACTTTCTTCCTGGACGGTTTAAGGACAAGCCTCGCCTGCCTTAGATTCTCTCTCTCTCTCTCTCTCTCTCTCTCTCTCTCTCTCTCTCTCTCTCTCTCTCTCTCTCTCTCTCTCTCTGCATTCGACAGAAATTTGAACAACTGTCTGAATCAGTTCTTATCTATCTCCATGTGTGACTTGGCGAGCCCACTGTCACTAAATTACCGTCCAAATAAGGTACAGGTTTGAATCCTAGTCAAAGTAGGTCTCGCAATTTCCGAGATCAACAGGTTCTAAAAGAAACAAGCAATTGGGCTGTAATGACTGACGAGGGGTGACAAACAAAGGAGTGAGGAGCAGAACAAAACCAGAAAGTTACCTTAAAATTAATTTATTTACAATAAAGTTATATAGACAATATACAGTGAGTCAGGTTCAATTTAGCATACCAAAATGTGAGTCAGCAATAAATTTATAAACAATATAAAAAGAGACAGCACTTTAAACTCTTACAAAAACAAATCAGCAGCATAATCAAATTACTTTAAAAGGACAATAATCAAATAAACATGAGAGACCATTAACAGCACAAACGTTACATTTAAGAGAGTCTGCAAAAAATAATTCAAAACATTGAATCTGAAAGCAGCAAGTCCAAATAAAGCACATGAATTATAACACTCATAAGGCAAGCTTAAATACGCAAAACAAACAGTACATAAATGGTCAAAAATTAGATAGGCTATCTGAAACAGTCAGCAAAGCAATAAACATCACATGAAAAATACATTCAGCAAAGCAATAAACAACCACATGAAAAATATACTTACAGCCGGAGTTACATAAACATCCACAGACGAAGCTGCAACACAGGAACACTGCACGACAACAAAGACAGAGCCGACACGGCAACTATTGACAGTAGCCCTCAAGCACAGTCCTCCAACTCCAGGCGCCCATGACAGAGTCGACACGACAACCATCATGGCCAAAAACACTCTCCGCTGCTCTGCTGACGAGACCTGCTGACGTCCTCCTCCAATAACGACGACCATGACAGAGCCGACACGGCAACCATCGCGTCCTCAAAAATCTCCACGGGTCTGCTGCCGGGACCTAACTCTCAGGTACGGATACCCGCTGCTGCTACTCCAGCCCTCAACCTGCTTCGTTGCTGCTACGAACCTGACTGACGAAGTCTGACGCCATTCAACAGACGTCAGCTCGCCAGTAAGAAAAATAAACAAAAACAAAGGAGGCAACAACCCACTAAAGGAACAATCGGCAAACGATTGTTCCTAACATATATATTTAATATATATATATATATATATATATATATATATATATATATATATATATATATATATATATATATATATATATATATATATATATATATATATGTGTGTGTGTGTGTGTAAAACGACTTTGTGTAATCACTTCTTCACAAGAAATCTTATTTTCCCTGAATTCCTTTCCAACTTTTTGCCCCTTCTTTTTATTAGACTTTTCTTCTTTCCCTCTCTCGCCTTTCTATTGACTCACTGCTGGCTTGCCTTTAAACCTCAAACAATCTGCTTTTCGTCCAGTGACTGAACTTCCCTGCGATTCTGTTCCCTCTCCACACCAAACTAAAATCACAAAGGCCTCAGCTGCCTCTGGGACACCATCCGAGATTTTTACACTCATATACTCCTGCATTCACCTGGAAGCGGAGATAGAATAGAAAATAAAATTTAGGCCAAAGACCAAGCGCTGGGACCCATGAGATCACTCAGCTCTGAAACAGAAATTGACAGTAAGCAGTTGCACTATGAAACAATTGTTAGAGGGTGGAAGGTAAGATGGAAAAAAGAGAATATGAATGGAGTTGCAGTAAAGGGAATGAAAAGGGTTGCAGCTAGGGGCCGAAGGGACGCTGTAAAGAACCGTAAGTAATGCCTACAGTGCACCGCATGAGGTACTCTGACGGCACTACCCCTCTACGGGTTTGGAGAGGTGCACAAGCAATTTATGTATAAGAATCCTAAGTATCGGAAAGTATCCCCCTTTCTCCATTTTCATAAAGAGAATCAAAATCTTTCCATAAAGCTTCGTACATAGGGAGACCCCAAGATGCCTCCACTGCCTAATAATAATAATAATAATAATAATAATAATAATAATAATAATAATAATAATAATAATAATAATAATAATAATCTTTATTTCGGCTCAGGGCCATATACATGGAATATACAAATAGAATACACACAATCTAGATACATAAGGAAACATGATAAAAATAATTATAGGCAGTATCCACACACTTGCTGAAGAAGTAGAAAAAACAGAATTCATAGTAACGGTAATGACAGTAATTACACGGAGAATAATAGGAAACAAATTGAAAATGATAACAATAAAAAATGCAGCATGCAGACGATTAATTTCCATCTGGGGACCTTAGGTGGTTACAGAAGTCAGGTCCAGAAGGCTAAATATGAATATTGAAAATTGCAAAACTCTACAGTGATGTTAATCACGGTAATAATAAAAAGTGAAAATACCAAAAATAACAAGAAACTTAGAAATATAATAATAATAATAATAATAATAATAATAATAATAATAATAATAATAATGACAGATTCTGAAGATGACACTTCATAATTGCAAAAATAGAGAATAAGTCATTTAATGAACAGACGCCTCACTATTCCATCTTTCCCACAATTTATAAGAAGGAGAGAGCCCAGGGAACCCTTTTCCCCATTCGGAAGTCCTGGAGGAAATCTCACAACAAAAGGTTTGATGCACAAAAATGAGTTTTGGATTACCTCGGTCTGAATGTGACAGGCCCTTGACAGAGCTCACCTTTTCGGGAAGTTTTTCTTTTGGGGAAAAGACAAACGTCAGTTTGAGCGATCAACTCCAGACGACCGAGTCGCTCTATCAGGGTTGGATGAAATTATGAAAGAATACAGAACAGTGAACGAGTGAAAGGTAAATTATGCGAGTGGTATTTTCATGGGAAATTTCGTCGCAGTCTTGAAAAACTAAGGCAAGCTACTAATAGGTAGATTCTATGGCTCAAATACCAACAGAGTTTAGTATTAAATCTTGAATGAGTGAATGAACATTGAGAGGTATGAGTATCATATTTAGAAAAAAAGGGCGATGAATATGCTCCTAAAATCAAAGAAAAATAGACCACCTATGTATCATTATTCATTTGAATATATATATGTTACATGTGGCTCGAGAAAGCTATAAATATATTTTCTGTGAACTTTTCATATCATTGAACCATGACTCACTTCTTATCTCAGAGATTGGATCAGTGGAACTTATTAAACCTTCTAAAACAGTCGCGCAATTTGCAAGAATTCCTTTATCAGAAAGGTTTGGAGAAACATATTCATATAAAATGCAGGCAGACTTGAGTTATCTATTTTTATCTATATATTGATATTTTTTTAATAAGTGAGATCTCTTCTTTCCGTATCTCCCGTTACCTCCTCTTATTTCTTCCAATGAACACCATGTTCTTTGGAAGCTTGAACTCCAAGTCAGTGCCCCTGTGGGCTTCTTCCATATGAATGGGTTTCATTTTCTGAATAATAATAATAATAATAATATTATTATTATTATTATTATTATTATTATTATTATTATTATTATTATTATTATCTTGAGATCACCTGTATTAATATATGCACTTGGAATGACAGTCAAGATATATGTAATAGGACGAAAGTAAAAAAAAAAGTCACATGACCAAAATATCAGTAAATCTCTGAAAGAAAAAAATGAAGATTAATGTTTAATGAACAGTTCCTTGTGTTTATTTTACACAGTCTTCAGCACCGAGAGGATGTGCTGAAAATAAACTCATGAAAACACCTACTATAACTTGTACGTATGTATGCATGTATGTACAGTATGCATGTATGTATGCGCAAATAGATAGATAAATAATTGTATGTTTAGATTAATAGTAGATTAAAATCAGTTACCAATTTATAGATTTTTCAAACTTTTACCCTATCTTTCTTCTTCCAAAGGGAGTGGAAAAAGCAAAGGTGCACAATCCCCTTTTTTTTTTAGTAATCATTCAGGAAATTTGGTGACCGAACAGCCTCATTATCATTGGTGGAATTACCAAAAATGCTTCAGAATCCCATGTTATGCAAGACTGAGGAGAGAGAGAGAGAGAGAGAGAGAGAGAGAGAGAGAGAGAGAGAGAGAGAGAGAGAGAGAGAGAGAGGGAGGGGCGGTACTTGAGCCAGAAGCCGGAATGCTGTTTGGAAAGTCGCAGTGACCGCTGACCAGGCAGTTTGACAGGGAAAGGGTTCGTTAATCATGTAGGCGTCCCAAATGTTCTAATAGAGTATCATACGCTTGATCCCCACACCTACTTCCTTGTCTGAACGAATACTGCTCTCCAGCTGTCAGTCCTTCTAGTATCTTTCTTACTACCCAGTCAAAATTCTCAGTCCTTCTAGTTCCTGTCTTACTTCCCAATCAAAATCCCCAGTCATTCTGGTATCTGTCTTACTACCCAATCAAAATCCTTACTCCTTCTAGTATCTCTCTTACTAACCAATCAAAATCCTCAGTCTTTCTGGTATCTGTCTTACTAACCAATCAAATCCTCTGTCCTTCTGGTATCTATCTTACTACCCAGTCAAAATCCTCAGTCCTTATAGTATCTTTCTTACTACCCAATCAAAATCCTGTCCTACACCTTCATCAAAATGCTTTGGTAAAGTTGTGATCCTATAGTTCTTATTCCCCTGTAACATCTTTCCATAGAAACAGTTATTCCTCTCAACTATTTTTTGGAGCCTCTGCCTCTTTGAGGCGAATCTTACACACCCTAGTCATGCACTAAATTATCCTTTCACCTCACTTTTAAACACGCAAGTATTTTTGGTTTCTTTTCATTCTTCAACGTCCTCTTAATTGCTGGCCTTGCATCCCCCGAATTACTTTCACAATCATTGTTGGCTTACTCCTATTCACGACTGTAACTCCAATATCATTCAAATCTGCCTCATCTATCTGTCATTTTTTTGTCTATTTATGAATATTTTGCTTTTGGAACCAAGTATTTCCAACAACGAGTTGCCCTTCAGACTACTTTAGTACTAAATTCTGTTCATTCTCAAGAACTCTGTTCTTGCCAAAAGCCCACTTGCCAAAAACCCAGTCTCTCCCTGTCACCACATTTGCAATTAAATCACCCAGCACAGCCATCTTTTCAGATTCTTTCTACCCAGGTAGGAATAGATTGTTGTTCTCTTAAAAACATTTTCTGCCCTCTCAGAATTGGGGAATAAAACAGTGTGTGTTTGTGGGTCATTTTATGACTGGGAGAAGGTGGTTTGCACGTCCAAACCAATGAATTCGCTTTGCAAAATATTGGAGAAAATTAAATGAAAATGAAATAAAAAGGAAATTTAGTGATTGTGGCTGGGCTTGAATGTAGTTCGAAGGGGAACTGTACATTGATATGCTAGAGGAGCGTGTGTGCTGGAGATGTCTGGAATAACTGATATGAAAGACAAGTTATCCACTGCGCAGAATGCAGTAAAAAAAAAGAAAAAAAAAGAAAGAGTAACGGATTCAGGGAATGAATATGGGTAGTGCTTGTTGGTGTGTCAGGAAAACTGGTGGTAGCTGAAAGGACACAAATAAGTTATTCAAAGGATTTTTTAAGGTAGAGTGAAGTGTGGCTGGAGAAAACTTTGTCATAAAGTGTTTAGTGAAGTCATGGAAGCGGTTTTTAAGAGAGCCTGAATCCGCATTTCGTTAGGATGAAGAACAAAAGCAAGATGGTTGTGCTGGGCGATGTAAATGCTGTAGAAGACAGCAGAGAAAGTAAAACTGCAGCAAAATCATAGCTGATAAGTATGAAGTAAAAAGAGTGAATGAGAATGAGGAGAGCCATCCTCTTAAGAAGCAGCTATTCTCGTTCAGCACATTGAGTCGTTTTGCATCAGTCTCGGTTTTCCCTCTTTCCTTCATTCGCAGCTGCAGTGGTATTGTGAAGTGGGACAGGCATAACAATGAGTCCAGCAGTCGTTCAATTGAGGAGACCGAGATGAATAAGGTTCTTTGGTGGATGTAAAACGTTCTTGCGCTGAGGAAAGAATTTATTTTTATTTGGGTGTTCACACTTCGTAGTCAGTGTCAAGTAGGAATTTACCTTAATAAGTTTTATTCTTTATGAAAAACAGCGATGGAGATCGAAGAGCGAACGCGTTCTTATTTGAACAGTTATACTGATGCTGAGTATGAATGAAGGTCACAAATTGAAAAAAATGTTGTTTTATTGTATAATTCAATTATTTCTAAATACTGGAAATGGAAAAGCCTTATTTATGTTTAGTGCATTTGGTGCGCTCCTTTATGTAAGAATATTTCTTTATGATGTTTTATTCAGATATGCTACACGTGTAAATGTCCTTTTAGTATGAAGAATCGCTTAGTTTCATAATCCGCATCTCATTCATATCATAATTTTCACCTCTCTTTCATAATCATTTCTCATACTTGTGTTCAATTTTATGCTTTGGAGTTTGAAGGGTTTTTATGTGTATTTATGCGTATTTTTGTCTATGGCCATTTGTGTCCGAAATAAAGCTTTTGAATCTTTGATTTCAATTTGAACTTAGTGGCTACTGGTTTGGGGTAGTGCCGTCAGTGCACCTCAGGTGTGGTATACTGTAGGCATTACTAAAGGTTCTTTGCAGCGTCCCTTCGGCCCATAGTTGCAACCCCTTTTTTTCATTTTATTGTACCTCAATTTATATTCTCTTTTTTCTATCTTACTTTCCACCCACTTCTAACAATTGTTTCATGGTGCAACTGCGAGGCTTTCCTCCTGTTACACCTTTGTAGCTTTTTACTCTCAATTTTCCTTTCAGCGCTGAATGACCTGTGATCATAGGTTCCAGCTCTTGGCCTTTGGCCTGAATTGTGTATTCTATTCTATCCTCTATTTTGCTTAGTGGCTGCCGGTTGGGGTTTTTCTGCATAGGGATTCGTCCTCAGATTTTAACAGCACCAGTTTTTGCTCAGCACTTTGTGTATTTCTATCCACATAATGTATGGCTATTGGTAAGCCATGCTGGGGCTATTATGGTAATACCTGCAGTGGGCGTTACAATTGTTCTGGGACTATTTTGTTTTGGTACGGAGAACGCGATTGGCTGGAGGTTTCTCGATGACAGTTTGTTGTCTCAATTTTGTCTAGTAAATCCATTGTAAAAAACAAGCAACATTGTAATAATAGAGTTTTTATTATAAGAATGATATTATAAGAATAATATTGACATTACAAGCTTCAAAGGAAAATACACAATAGTAAAATTAGGATAAGAACAATCTCCGTAAAATTCGTATTTATCCCTAATTATCATACATCACCACCGTACTTTCTCGTAAGGTGTACTCAAGATCTTGGTCTACTCTATATTAACAAAAAATTGCGACAGTTTTTTGCATTTCAGTAATAGTCTCTTTCACAAGTCTTAACATTGTTAATGCAGATACATGTTACATAACATGCTTGATTTTTTCCCCTAAATTAAAATATGATAAAAGGCAACTTTGGAGTAAAACTACTTTCTGAAAAAAAGGACGAGGGTTGGCGAGGAAATATGTCGTGCAGAACAAAATGATTTTTAGTGATCCATTATTTGAATGACAGATGAATAGTAGTGATTGTGTGATTAGAGGATAGACACATAAACAATACCCAATAACCATGTAAAGGTCAACCGAGGTATTGTGGAAACCAGTTCAGCTTAAAGGGCCATAAAGCACTTGGTGTCCAAATTGAATTGCAGGCTAGAACTGGAAACGAATCGCCGCCTATTGAAAAGGCAGTTATGAGGGGCATCATTAGAGGAATGCCCATGAGGGGACGTCATCCAAGCACCACAGCAAGAGAGCTGGGCATCTCTCGCAGCACTCAGTCGTTGGCGAAGCAGGTGGGAGGAAGAAGGATTTCTTGGTGACCGGCCCAGACCAGACGGGCCGAAATCTACCACAGCTGAACAGGACAGGGACAGGGCAATAGTCAACGAGGCTGAGAGAGACCGCTTCACCAACGCTGAGATAATTAGGAAGAGTGAAAGAGAAAGAGATCGACTGCAACTTGAGGCCTCTAAAACGACGGTGATGAGGAGACGCCTTCATGCCAAGAAAGATAAATTGACAACAGAGCGAAAAGATTTGAGGAAACAGTTTGCTTTATTTTTTCATCATTTAAGTCTTATAAAATTTGGTATAATGGAACTGGCAGAGAAAATTTTAAATGATCTGGTGCAATGGAAATAGTTGAAAAGAGAAGATAACAGAAAAAATTGCAAGCATGCCAAATACACTTACGACCGTAAGCAAAAACTCCTCCAAAAAGCCAGAATGCAAGGCATTTCATAGCATGAATACTAGAGACTTGAGTTGTTCCTTGTTTTCTCCCTATTATGCAGTTGGTGGTAGTTTGTCATTTGGCAAACTCTATCCTCTTGTTACTTGTCTCATTTAGCGATCTTGTTCCCAAGTTACCATTTCTAGTTGAAGGTAGTCTTCTAGATGTCACTTTGGAGAGCTAGCTCTTCAATGCATGGCGCTCGCTTTGCACTTCTGTTGACGCACGTTTGGCTGTCACCATTTAAAGGTTACAGAGATGAATTTATGATAGGTGCGCGTCCAAGCGCTTGACCTGATATTAGCTTTAAACTCCAGAGTCACTACTTAGTGGAGCTACATGACTAAATCTAGTGGAGTGTTATGTTATCCCTTTCGAAATACATAGGAGCTAAACTTAGTATACACACGTAATTTCTAAAAGTCTGCTTCGGACGAAGTCCATCAGACAATTTGCGAGTGGCAAGTATGTATGCAGGCACGAAGCAGTTCAACAGTCGAGACAGCGTCGAAAGACCTTCAGAAGGTCCAAACGGACTTGTCCCGGTTATTTCTCAAACCCATATCGGTGGATATTACTTTAGTCGAACTTCAAATGACTAAACACTTGTATATAAAGTTTCCCACTAAAAAAAACTCAAGGTTTAAAAAAAAAATACGAGTGACGCCTGAACGCTGTGATATTGAGTCGCATATTCAATGACTGACTATGTAATTACTCTCTTGACACATCTCAGGAAATTTGAAGTTGCTTGCTTTGCTAAGCCATAGAAGCAGAACGATCTCTAGATGTTGAAACCACTCGAAACCATACACATATGTTTATCGATTGAACGAACATTGGCCGGCGGGGGCGGGGGGGGGGCGCGTTGTCCTCGGACTGTGGATTTCTAGTATAGGCAATCCATAGAGTGTTCCTGCCTTTCATTGGCGATCTTTTAAACATTTGAGCAAAAAAAAAAAGGGGGGGGGGCGATCCAGTTGCCTCTTTTCAATGTATAATATCTCGGGTTGTATTTCACTGAAACATGTGACTTAAGACCTACGGTAGGAGTTTCCAGATAACTGCTATTGACCTTGTAGTCAAAAAGAAGGAAAAAATATTCTCTGCACTCTGGGAACCTATTTGTAAGACATGGCATCCTGTAATGACCAAGGCTTGTCCTCATTGCGGATTCTTCTTTCAATTTTATTTCCTTGGTGGCTCAACTTTGCTGTTAATTTCCTTTATGAAATCGACAATTGAAACCTATTTTGAAAATAAAATGGAAAGACAGATTGCTTCTACTCATGACGTTTCTTTCATTTTGATTTAAGAAAAAATAATGATAATATATTAACTGGAAGAGTCGCTGTCTTAGATTTTTTTTTTTCAGACTCAGCAATCGAAAGAAGGCCAATATTTTATAATAGCCGCTTGGTGGCCTAAGTTGTTTTGTTCCCGCGTTGTGCTTGGTAGACCCGAGTCAAGGGGTCAGAGAAATCAGTTTCCCATGATGGAAATTCGCTGTCGGTGTAGAGAGCTCAGTGACTGTATATTGTCCCAGCACCGGATCTAATGGCCTTAATTCCGTAGGTCTGTCATGCCATGTTATATTAATACCATAATGAGATCTCCATTACCCTGACCAGTAACATTAAGCAAATAAATCAGTCTGTTTTAGAACTGCTCCTCCTTTGAACAAATAGATTTAGTTTTCTGCTGACTACCGTTGTGAACTTCAGTTATTTGACTGTTGGCAGCTGTAAACAGGTTGAGAGAGTTTATTACAAACCCTTAGCCTATTTCTTTGCATAACCTGATTTAAAGTGTCTTCCCTGACCGTCTAATGCATTCGTAGTTGGCGGAGATTGCAAAAGCCACTTTCCATAATTGTCTTGAACCCCTGCAAGGAGCTGTCATGTCTCCTTCTCTCGACTCGTATTCATCAGTCAGTTACATTTTGTGTGCATCTTGTCCCCCTCATTCATCTCTTGCTGATTCTACTCTTTGTTAATCCTCATATTTCCCTTCTCAGTATTCCTGCGGCTTTTGTGATACTATCAATATAGATTTTGACCCTTTTCCATGACCGAGGAAGAAGAAATTAATGAATTAGCGTAGTAATATTTTCTTACGAAAGTTTATGCCTCTATGCTGTAGTATATGATATATTTGAATTATATCTATTAATATGATTAATGTTTTGGTTTTCGTAATTATCAGTTGAATGTCGTGCAGAGATCATATAAAAGGCTTGGCATAGTTCTGGTTGCAGAAATAACAAATGAGGATCACACATTGCCAATGCCTGTCAGTAGAACTTCCTCTATCTCTACGCTGAAGTTTCTGTTCAGGAGGTAAGGAGGTTTTGTTTGACCTGCCTCCTGGAAGAACTTTAATCAAAAGGTTACAGACTCGTCCGTAACCGAAGCCTGAACCAGAAAATAGAATTTTCTTCAATGTCTTCTTGTTTTCTCTCTAGTCTATTGTCAAGCAGTGTGCTGCATTTTTCATCATCCGTTAGACTTGTAATTTTTTTTTTATAATTGAAACTAAAAGGGTAATTCAAATTGGATTTTTATTTATAGCACCTTTGATTAAAGACGAAAAATTAATTTAGAGTGTAGGAATTACACAGATCAAAATAGACAGCCTCCTTTGTAAAGTTCTGTGGATTTTATACTTGACTGAATGACTCCAAAACCTGTTTCAGTGAGTTTTGCCATGAATCGTCTTTGAGTTAAACTCTGTTCAGTAGTACGAGATGTATTACTCCTAATCTCTTGTTTGGAGATAGCATCATAGACAATGATTTCTTGACCTTCACCCTGCATTCATGTTGCCAGGTAATCCTCAGTTGCATAGTCTTGAACTTCATGAGTCCCCATGGCCCTTGGTATAAAGATAGCACGTTTCAGGTAGACAAAAATAAATGTTACAAGCATATTATCTGTATTTTGTGCATAAATTACTCTAATGTTGGGAAAAGGATACAAAAGCCCAAAGCAATGCCTAATAAACAAAAGAATTTATTCCTCATTATTTATCCAATGATTCCCACCAAAAATAATCGACTGTTATTAGGCAACTCAAGGAGTCACTGATTTGGCTTTTTCAGCCACAGAAATCGAGAGATTTCCTATGCCATGTTATCCTTCAACCACAGTTCTCCCTGAACTTATACGTACAACGTCGCTCTTCTGCTGATATATGGGGTTCATACAAAATTCAGGATATAGCACATGGCTTGTTTATTTATTTACTACCCTTTTTCTCCATCAAAGCAACTAGAGACTAATCTAATGCCAGTATATCTTCTGTCTGCACTTCTCAGATTAAGGCAGGATAGTTTTTTAGTCTAACATAGTCCCTCTGACAGAAAAAAAAATGTGTAGCCATCAACGAAGAATCGACGACATAATAAGACTTATCACGCAGTCATATTATTGTACAAAACTATATAACTTAGCAAAACGGAATCCTATCGGCTTTCTTAAGAAGTTAAGGCAAATAGGTATAACATTGATAAGCCATTACATCAAGTATAACTCAAACCTCTCATATTTATCTGCCATCACCAGGCATAAGTCATGACAATATCGGTGCGCATTCAAAATCGCATGGTTATGAAGTCAGGGTATCTAACTGTAGGGCGATTTTGACAGTCTGTTCAGGAGGTGATTCCGTTTGAGCTATTCATATGACACGTGGCTCGACATATAATCTTGTAGGTCCCTTAAGGCTGTAAATGGTAAATGTTAAAAGAAATTCATCAAGCAGTTTTGTAAGTTAATTGGTGTCTTTTGATTTTATTCATGAATTAGGTAAGAATGATCATGCATATTTATGTAGAATATAATGCATATGCAATAAATCGTTAAGAGCCGTGTTGGCCTATATGATTTATCATTATTATATGTAATTATCCATATTTGTGTGTTGGCTGATTTTATCAGGTCGTTAGACACAGGGATAAATTTTTTTCTTTATCCATGCTTATATTTTTTGTATATGTTTACTATTTGTATTCATATGAATAAAGTTTTGAATTTGAATATGAATTTGAATTCGAATTTGAATTCGCTGTATAACAAACACCCTCGAAGCTCGCTATGAACACACTGAAAGTAAATCATAGTAACAAGCAATATTCTGGTGTTCTGTAAGCTCAAGCTGCCCAGAATTAAGACAGTAATTCGTAAACTTAATGACTTCGCAGACTTCATCCAAACACGTGCGTGGGTGAAAGTTGGCGATGTATTGCTAAAGACGGAATACCGTTTTTACTTTGCCTGTTCATTTAGATCTAGCGTCAAATAACTTACTCTTTTATATTCGTGTAGCTCATTTCTTTGTAAATGTAACCACATTATCATGAGCCCATTATATACAGCTATTTACACAAAGAAAAAGCGTAAATGAAGAAGATACAGAGCATATAAATTGCTCCAGCCAATCACGACTGTTGTTACACTATGAAGAGGCATTCATGTGGGAAAAGGTAAACAAAGACCTGCAGTGTTACCATAACATTCTCATACAATAGGAACTAATGGGTGAAGGTATCTGTATCAAAATTCCTGGAGGGAACTTACATTCATCTCCATATTTCCAGTTCCCTGCACTTACTGGAATGGTTTTGTGAAATGAGAAGGTATAAATAAGTCCACAGGCTGTAAAAGCGAAAGAATGGGAATTGAGTATTATCCTGCAGAAGAAGAGTAAAAGTTCCTTAGTGCTTGAATTTTTTACTTATTGTGTGTTTTCTTAATGATGGAAAATATTTTGGCGCTAGAGAGAGAGAGAGAGAGAGAGAGAGAGAGAGAGAGAGAGAGAGAGAGAAAGAGACAGAAGGGGAGTGGGTGCTGGTGATGAAATATGTTAAACGAAATAACTAATAAAAACCGTTAAAACATTGGAGAAAATGATCGACAAATATTTCTGTTTTTTAGTAATAATAATAATAATAATAATAATAATAATAATAATAATAATAATAATAATAATAATAATAATAATAAATCTGCTCTTGTTATTTACACATCTCTACAGATGAACAGTTTACAAAAGACAGCTCTCAGATCACAAGCACATTGAGGATGACGCCAGGAGCTATCGAAAGTTAAGTGCAGTATTTTGTAGATTGTTTACCTGTCATAATTTGTTTATAGTAAGAGGAAAATTGAGACACGAACTTTGCATCAATAATAATAATAATAATAATAATAATAATAATAATAATAATAATAATAATAATAATTTCCTTGAAAAGACAATTTCAAGTACAGTAAATTGAATACAGTTCAGAGGACAAACTCCTCTGGACTGTTAACTCGAGATTGGATTCAGTTCTAGTTACACTGCTGAAGTCTGTTGCGACACCAGTCAACATTCATCATACAATGTTTAAAATAATAAATTAGGGTCTCTTATTACAGAATATAAAATTTTGGCAAAAGGCTAAGCGCTGAGAGATGACAGTTAGAAGGTTTGAAGAGTGTAACAGGGAGAAAACCTCGCAGTTGCACTATGAAACAATTGTAAGGTGGAAAGTAAGATGGAAGAAAGAGAATATGAACGGAGGTACAGTAAAAGGAGTGAAAGGGGGCCATTAGAACTTGTTGAGATTCAAGAGACCTCCAAAGGAGTCACCGAATTTCTCTTGTGTAAGCCTCTTCCAGCCTCTCTTCCAGGTGACAATGGATGAATGATTCAGGACTCGAAGCCTCGACCACAAGACGAGGCTCTTTCCGGCACCTTCCTGATTCTGACCCGGAATCCCGTCGGTTGGTTTTCTCAACAGCTGAGTTTCTTTTTTTTTTTTTTTTTTTCTTTGAACGGGCCAGGCTTCGACACGAGAGCACCGTGTATGTGGTGGGGAATAACAGCTGACGATCTAAAGGAAAGGGTTGGAGAGAGAGAGAGAGAGAGAGAGAGAGAGCGGACAGAGTGAACGTGTGAGACAATATAGCAGCATAAAGGACCCATCCCCCGTAGGGGGTTAGTGCTGTCAGTGCACCTCACGTGGTGCACTGTAGGCATTACTTTAGGGGTTTTTGCAGCGTCCCTTCGGATCCTAGCTGGAATCTGTCTCATTCCTTTTACTTTACCTCCGCTCATATTCTCTTCCATCTGACTTTCCACTCTCTCTAAAAATTATTTCATCGTGCAACTGCGAGGTTTTCCGTTTCAGCACTGAATGACCTCATAGGTCCCAGCGCTTGGCCTTTGGCCTAGATTCTAAATGATCATCAGAAATCTTAAAAAAAAGAAGCAGCGAACGTTCAAATTGCAAGCAGTATAGAAGAACTGTTGATTTAATTTCACATTTTTGACTGCTCTCTTATAAGTAAGCTCGAAACTATAAGTAGCTTTCTTTGCACTTCGTCGTCTTAGGACCCAAATAGGCTGGTCATGCTCAGATTTTGGGCTTTCCCTTTTCCGGGGTTTAGAGGTTCAAATTAAAATCACAAGGGAAAGAAAGATCCAGTTATTGTATTTAAAATATATAATCACATGGGAAAGAAAGATTCAGTTATTGTATTCATTCAAAATATATAATCACAAGGGAAAGAAAGGTCCGGTTGTTGTCTTTAAAATAAAGTAAGTTTTAACCCTTTAATGGGCACTACCTGAAATAATGGTAGCAGCAAAAAACGTTCTTAGTATATTGTAGTACAACCAAATCTAAGACACTTTTACTCCTGTGCATTTTTTTAAATTGTGCAGAAATGGAGTCATAGACCCACCCAACGAAGTGTCCTCAACGGGACCACTGCCCGGTTCACAGGAAATCGTCTTTTTGACAGCAGTATCCTGAACTGGATGTTTTGCCCGATTGAGATCAACTTTTTCAAGATATTTTCATTCCCTTCTAAAGCATTTTAGTAACTTTGTTGGGGCTCACCTTCCATGTTCAGTACTTTTACCTCTCAGATTTATATAGATAACTTAGCATGTTATTTTTTACATTCTTAAATTCCAAGCATTATTATATTGTCAGCTCAACCTTTTGTGCATTATTTCACCACATTTTAATAAATAAGACATAATAAAAATAAGTAAAAGGCAAGTGAACTAATTTTTTATACCTAAGATATAATAAAAAATAAGGAAAAGGAAAGTAAACTAATTTTTATACCTTTACTAGAGAAAAGTTACAAAAATACATCTACATCAGTAAAAAAAATGTCAAATAGTTCAATAAAAAGCACTAGAAAATAATGTCCATATTCATATCACAACACTATGATACGGCACAAAACAGTTCCTGGCATCAAAAAGACAGTGCCACATTACAAAGGTTGCACATCCACTTGCAACTGTGGATATTCTTCTTGGTGGAGTAGTTCTTACAAGTCTGCCTTATGGTGGTGAAGACTGGTGCATGGAGAGTGGAGGTATCAGTCCTAATAGCTTCTGGTGACCTCAGACCTCTGGTTGGGAGCACCACTTTCCCAACAGACTCCTGAGTAGCAGAGGTGGACGGAGTGGGCATTGAGTGTTATTTGACCTCCTCGTGGGATGAGAGAAAACTCTGGACTTCCTGTGCATCCTGCAGTACCTGGAGATGGAAAGGCGAAAATTCTTCAGGGACATGGGTTTCTCATTTATCCTTGTGACGTCCCTCTTGTAGACTAGCCAGGCATTGGCAATGGATACATCAACCTTTTCTTTGGCATCCTTGTCATACCTCTTGACAGAAGCCAAAGGTTCTACTCCTGCATCAATGGACATCATGTTGACTACTTTGTTGTCCTTCCACTTCAATGCTAGAACACCATTACAGCTCCTGTAGTTCATGGTGCCTCGTTTGGTCTCCTTCCTGTTGAGCTGGACAGTTGGCATGAGGCCAGGGTTTCCTGTCCTGGTCTCCCTTGCAGTGCCAACATAGCAGCGCTGGCAGGTGTCCCTCAGGTGCTCAACGAGACCAATGCTGGTGAAGAAGTTTTCTGCATACACGTCTTGTTTGTGTGCTTGACTATCCTGAGGAGGGCGGTGACCACTTTGGCATTCATGTTCATGAGGGCCTCTTCTTCAGGCAACTGGGCTGTGTGGGCGATGACAGTAGTCCATCCCTGATACATGAGTATACCATGAATAATGCCATCTATACTGGCCCTGCAGAAGAACTTGTAGCCCCATTTATCCGGCTTCTTACAGACATACTGCTTACATTTCCAGCTCTGGCTCCCTTATAGGCCACCATAACATCATGTACACTCTGATGAGGTGTTTCCGGGATGCGCAGGAAGTTCGTGATGGCAGTGATCACTGGCCTGACCTTGTAAAACCTGTCATGAGTGGCAGTAATTTGCTGGTTATCACTGAAATGAATTCTTGCTCTCATGAGCCGAAACCTCTCCGAGGACATGAAGTCTGCCACTTGTGGCACCCCTGTGTCAGTGGCCCAGCAGTCCTCAAGCATCTCCGATGTGTCAGTTTTGATGGGCGTCCTGAGGTCGTTCTGCCTAGTATAAAGGTTGGTCTGATAGACTAGGTGCTTCACAAGATCCATGTCGAAGAGATCATCGAGGTAGAGGAAAGGGGCAGGAATAGTCGACTTTCCTGCATGTGCATAAGGTGGCAGTTGTGGGTTGCTTATGTCCTCCTTCACCCAATTCCTCTGAACGGTGGCACCCTGGCTGCCAGTGCCAGCTTCCTCATCCTCTTCCTCATCTCCCCACTGCTGCTGATGGAGTGGCACGGCCATGCTTGACTACTGGAAAAAGAGAAAAAACAACTGTCAGTATCTATAAAAAGCACAGAAATGCCAAACTCTCTCTCTCTCTCTCTCTCTCTCTCTCTCTCTCTCTCTCTCTCTCTCTCTCTCTCTCTCTCTCTGTGAATAAAAGAGAAAAGGAACATTAGCATGAGTGCCACAAAAAAAAAAAAAGTTACCTTTCCATTTCTTCCTTCGACGTGCTGTTGGCAGTCAGCGTCATTGTCGTCGTCATCGACATCATGTCCTCAAATTCTTAGGCACTGTCCTCATCACTATGATTGGGGTCACTTGGGAAAAAACCCCAAACACCTGTGGCACCACAGAAGGTTGCACCCTGAAAAGAGAAGAAAGGAGCAATTGTTTGTTAGTAGTTTGAACAAGCAAATAATCACAATAATTTATGAAGTCATAATTATTATATAATTAAAAATAATTATAATTAAAAGAATTATTGTTGTACATATTTGGTGATCATCACTATATATATTCATGCTATAATTATACTAAAATTATGCTATAATTTGTCAAAATAGATACTAATATTGAATTGTAGAAAAAAATTTTGCCCAAAATATCTTCTATTTCATAGTTATTATTAATATATAGAACGTTTGAATGGCCTACAATATCGTTCAATACAATAATCAAGAACATTATTATAATCTTCCAGACCATTCAGTTCATTAATAATTATGTACACTATCATAAATGGGCACAGCATCCGGTTCGGCATGTTTTATTATCGGTCATACTTCCCTTTAAACCGACCACAACATCGAGTACCGGTTGAGTTTTTTGAAACGCGCGTTTCCCGTAAACCGGGCACAACATTCAGTACCGGTTGAGTTTGGTGAAATGTGGTTTCCCGTGAAACGGGCGCTCAGCCCGCACCGGATGATTACACTGCACATTTTGTTCACACAAGTTTTTCGTAGCGTCAGCGGTCACGTACACTGTTTTGGATAACTTTACAACGATGACCATCTATCCATCTCTGAGCAAACAAGTTTTCAAAGCCTTACCTCCATTATTCGAGTTTCGGTGGCGGCGAAAGTAAGAGCGTCTGAGTGTGCATCCACACACTTCAGTGTCTGGAGGTGGACTGACTGTTTCTTTCGAGGACGAGGAGTTTGTGACGCTGCGCCGTTCAAGTCAAGGAGTGCTTCCACTAGCTGAAATGAAAATTCCTTGTAGGGGCTGCCAAAATTCCTTGATTTTCCTTGACAGCCATTTCATTTTCCTTGATTTCTTCCTTGACTAATTTTAGACATTCACACAAAGAAAAAATAACAGTAGAGTACACTAACTAATTTCAAGCACTTACAGTAAATTTCACAGAACAATTGGGGATAAATAAATAAAAAAAATATATATATCTTATTACGTTTACTCTCAGAAACAAAATACACGGGTATCCAGTTTAAATCCAGAAAACATGAAAAAGAAAAAAAAATCATGCAGCTGCCCTTTCTCTCACATGTAACTGATTATATATATATATTTTTGGGGGGGGGGTGGCATTATGAAACCTATGCAGATTTCTATCACTTACACTCAGGAATATAACTGAAATTACTCAAAATATTTGTAAATAAGAAAATAATATATATTAGGAAAAGACTTTGCACTAAGAAATGAGATATTTAAAGTGAATCTTTCTGATTCATGATATAAACATAATAGATTCTTGAATAGTGTACTACAGAATATTTCCCAGATTTTAGCAGGAGTAACCATACTAATTACGGCAAACTGACGGTCTGATTGGAGGAGGGGGAGGAGGAAGAGAAGAGGATAGCAAAAGATAGTCACCAGATTCTTGATTTAGCAAACCGTTACTGTTGTTTAAGTGCTTCAAGAAACTGATTTCGTAGTTGTTGAGTTTCTCCATCATGTGCATTAGTCTTCATTTTCTGGTGCAGGCTGATCATGGCTTTTGGAGGGTCATAGTTTCCTGTAAGAGTTTTTTCCTTGGCCTGCATAGTTAGTTTTGTAGTAAGAAGTCCTATCAGACTTTGTTGCTTGAGAGCTGATCGGTGATCATCTTTTATTAGTTGTAAATGGCTGAACACCCTCTCAACCGATGCATTAGAATAAGGAAACGACAAAAGAATGCTAATGAACTTTCTTAACTCTGGGTCTGTATGAGATCCTATCACATTTTTTTTCATAAAATATGACATGCCAGTAATCCATAAAGCTCATATTGGCACTAAGTTTAGGATTCATGGCTTGCTGTCGCCATTCCAGATCAAGTTCCTGAGCATTAATGTCATCACTCAGATATGGGAATCTTGTCACTGTGGATGTCAAACTAGGTACACTCAAATTGTAAGCAACTTCAGGGTACAAGCAGGATAAAAAGTAAAATATTCAACTCCGTCAAATCTTCCTTGAATTTGTTTAACACATTCGACGAGGAAATGTTTGCAATGTGTATAAAACAACACAACCATATTGTGCTATTCTCCCATTTCTGTTGCTATACTCCAAATTGTAGCTGATCCCTTTAATCCAACATAAACCTTCTTTAAGGGTACATGATATTTTTCATTACTTGGATCAATATTCTTTATATCTGTACCACGCACATAGCTAAGTTCCATAAAATCAGAACACATATTCATAATGAGAGTGGTAAGTTCTTTTCTAAGTTGATGTAACAGAGGCATTTCACTCTGAAATAGCAAATTGAATGCTACAAGCCTTCCGAGGTTGAAAGATAAAAACTAAATAAGCTTTAGTGAACTTATTATTCAAGCATTTCAAAATGCTTTCATTGGTGTTTGTGGGATCTTCTAATCCTACTTGAGTGAAATAAAGTTTCAACGGTTCATATTGCTCTAAAATGCGATCCACACACATTTTCAAAGATAATAACCTTGTTTTACTTGCTCTTAAAATTTTGTATTTTTCAACCTGGAAAAAATCTTGGAATTCTCTGAGATGACATGTGGAAGTGGGAATAAGTATTCCTACAAAGGTTCTCCAAAGATTTTGGTAATATCTGTGAAGCTTAGGATGAGCATAAATATATCAGATGACATGAACATTTCACTGGTAACATCCAAGGACAGTCTTTGATGAATAATTGGGAAACAGAATGGCGTTTACCAAACATGACATTACATGTATCGGCACAAAATCCAATCACATTTGTCATAGGGATGTTGCAGTATGTCATGCACTCCTTAATTTTACCATAAATAGTATCAGCTTTACCGTTGGGCAATTCAGTGAGGCCTACAAAAACACAGTTCATTTCAAATAAATTTGCTTTAAAAAAAAAATTCCCAAAATTGCTAATTGCGATGTAGTTGACTTGTCAGTTGTTTCATCTATCACAACTGAAAACCTATGTTGCTGAAGTTTCTCTGTATTTTCTCTCAAAAAGTGAAAACCAAGCACTTGCCTGATGATATTGGTAGCTTTTTGCTTTCCTAAAGTTACCTTCTTCAAAACCTCATCTGCTGGAAACAAATCTCAAAGGAAAGGTAGGAAATTTTGACACATGCTGATTGGCAAATTATTTTCAGCAATAAAGCTACACATCTTAATTTCCATTTTTGCTGCTGCATCCAATGATGGTCCCATATAACCACTGATGCTGGGCTGAGACTTTGCTAAACTTGCACTTCTTTTCGCATTATCACTATGGGTCTTGGTTTCATTATGACGAATTAATGAAGTTTTAGCACAGGAAAGTTTTACACTGCATACTTCACAAAATGGCACATGTTTCCCCTCCACTGTCTTTTTCTTCAACCGTGGTTTGAAAGCAGGACTTGTCAACCAAGCGTCCAAAAACTTTTGCTCAAATTTCTTTCTCTTCTTAACGGCTTGCACTTTTCCTTGTTTTTCTTTGTCTGTATCATAATCATTCTCACTACTACTGGCCATTTTTGTTGCCAACTGAAAGAAAGATCGTGGAAAAAAGGTAAATTCTCCATCCCATAATCAAGCAATGTCATTTTCACTTAGATCATGGCAATACTTATCAACAATAAAGTTGATTATGGAGTTGATCATATGGATCAACAGCCAAACGATTTTAATTTCGTTGTTAGTAATCATGGCCATTTCATTGTGTTCATGAAGCACCTAAAATGGGCTTGAGAATTTACCTCTAAGTAATAACCGTTTACTTTCGGAAGGAGGCAAAGACTAACTGAGTATTGCAACTTGAGTTATGAAACTTGAAGAGATGGTGCGTTGCGTGTGTGTACAGGAATGGGACATGTATCATTCAGGTGGAAACGTAACGAAACAGGCAGTGGAAGATGGAGGCATAGTTGTGCAATAATGATTTGATGCCAAGCTGTTTGAAAAAGAGAGAGCATATAACGTTCTCTGATGGTAATGTAATTTAGCCAATATAGGCTATACATGTTTAGAATGCATTATCTATATTTCAGTTCAATAATATGAGGTTTTTAAGATAATATTCATGAAAATTTCTGAAAAATTTAAAATTTCCTTGACAAATCCTGGAAAAAATATTAAAATTCCTTGAAAATTCCCTGAATTTTAAAATTCCTTGAAGTTCTCCTTGATGACCCTAAAATTCCCCTAAAATTCCTTGAATCAAGGAAAATTCATTGAAAGTCTACCAAGCTCAAAGTTGCGCTCAACAACAGCTGAGACGTTCTGCTATTAGCTAAAATCCACGTGGTCAAACTAAGCGATTTAATTGGTCGCGGCACCTCGCCAAACATTACGAAATAAAGATGCATGTGTGGCTCTTTGCCCCAAATTGGGCTAAACACTTTTAGGAAGTCATTTTAAATAGAATAGAACAGTCAGTGATTTGACAGCTGGAACGCTTCTACGATATAATCATGTAATTCATATAAAAAGTCAGCGACAGTTCATTTTCATTTCCAGCTCGTTTATTATGGAATTCCAGTTATTACAGTGAAGAGGACGCGTATCACCATAAATGAGAATATAGAAGTAAATCCGAACGCCCAGCCATGAAAATTATTTGACGGTAAACAGTTCTCTTCCATTGTAAATACCTTTGCAAGGTTTTTACATGAAATTGCTTTTGCGTCCACTTTAGAGAGAATGTGTGTGAATGTCAGTTCTAACAATCCGCTGCTTATATCTTTGTCTAGAATATCGACGACCAATGTTGTGATGCCGGTTCAGCGTATTTAATTAATGCTTCTGCCCTCATCTTGAACAGCTCATAAAGGATACATATTTCGAATTCAGTTACAGAACTCGATGATATCTCGACCCTGAAAGAGAGAGAGAGAGAGAGAGAGAGAGAGAGAGAGAGAGAGAGAGAGAGAGAGAGAGAGAGAGAGAGAGAAATTCTTTTATTTAGGGCTAAAAAAAAAAAGAGAAAAAGGTTCAGTTTGTAGATGAAGGGGCGAAGTAATACCCAAAAGGAGAAGTGAAAAGAAACGGTGTTCCGTTGCCCGAAATTCCCTTCAGACTGATAAAAAGGGCGACAGGAATCCACATGTTAATTATTCCGCCTCTCCGAGCTTCTGTCAGTCTAATATGCGGCTAATGCAACGTCAGTAATCATTAGTCATTCCATGTAAAGCGATATTACACCTCATGAATTAGAATGTAGTGTACTTTCTCCAGTTACAAAAAGTGGTAGTGAAATAAAAAAAAGTCAAAACTGTAACTTCACTTGGGTCCTTCCCTTGTGTTCCTGGTTCTTAATAGGCATTCTATCAGACGTTAGATATAGATGAAAATTAATCTCTGAATAAGAAACTTTGTCCAACATAAATGGTACAAAGCCTTTGATATTCTTCCTTGAATGCTTGGGGTAATTCATTTTTCAAATAATGACCAGGTGCTGCATGCAGGAGAGCAAATCCAGTTTTTTCTTATTATCAAATGCAATTTGGAAGAGTAAAAAGTATTGAAACCGATGTATATACATGATACCAAGAAAGTTATATTTAAACACCTTTGCAAAGCGTCCATAGTGTACTAAAGCCCCAGATATGAACTTGCAAAAATACTTGTACCAGAGAGACATAATGACCCATTATTTAAGAACGGGCTTGATGGCTGGCGCTACGCTGTGCTGGAACCCGGCGCTGTCCGTCATGTCTCCCCTGCTCTCCCGATCCCCTACCTACTCGGATTTTATTATTATAGATAGATAACGAACTTGCTCTTTATTTATCAGTTTCAGATTTCCCAAGGCTGACAGACAACCCGGCTTTTATTTTTTGGGACACTTCTTACTTGTAAGATAGAAAAGGCCATAGTAATGAATAAATGTAACTAATTTTCAGTAAAATATCACTTATTCTGAATGACAGGATATCTAGAATATGAGAGAGAACAGACTTTTTAGCAGCATCAATACAGCCGCCATTATTATGAAGAAGTGACTTGGGTACTATGCAAAAAGTAGGTTATTTGCGATATAGCTTCCAAAAACGACGGTAAACAGAAATCGCGGTGTTATATCACAAGCAAAATATCTAGACTGACTTCTAATAACTCCTGAAATGGAAGCCCTCACTTCCACGTCGAAAAGTTAAAGGCCAAACACCAAACCCTGTTCTGTGCTTCTTCGCCAGTTTTCCAACAGTGCACCTCATGCGGTGCATTGCAGGCATTATTTAGGTTTTTTGCAGCGTCCCCTCGGGCCCTAGCTGCAGCCCCTTTCATTCCTCTTACTATGCCTTCATTCATATTCTTTCTTCCATCTTACTTTCCACCCTCTTCTAACAATGTTTTATAGTGCAACTGCAAGATTTTCCTCCTGTTACACCTTTTAAACCTCTTACTCTCAGTTTTCCTTTTAGCGCTGAATGACCTCGTAGGTCCCAGCTCTTGGCCTTTGGCCTTAATTGTATATTCTATCTATCTGTTATTATCCTTTGTTTATTTTTATTTTCTTATGAGGGTTGAAGTCGTCTTAGATCTATGGTTAATGAACAGACAAATATAAGAAAAAATAATGATTCTTGTCATATGTGACAGTGATCATCCACATTTAGTGACCTTGAGACCTTTAAACCACTAACTTGGACTTCTGGCTATAAACGGTTTCAGGTCTTGGTTAATTTTCCTTTTTTTTTAGTTTAATTATTTCTGGAGCTGTCGTTTCAATGATCCTAATTAAGAGAGAAAAATCTCATACTGTCAACAAACTTGATTTGTTGATATTTATGGGATGAAAATCTTGATTTTAGGTAAATTTCTCGAATGCAATTTCTCGAAAGTCAAATTCTCGAACTCAATTGATCGAAAAATAATTTCTCGAACTATCATTTTCTCGAATCCCATATTTCTCGAAAACTGATATCTATTTTGTCGAGAAAATTGAATGGAAAAATTTTCATGTATTTCAAGGAAAAATATATCCTTTTGGGTTGACAAACAAATGTTAAAAATTTATTGTAAATGAAGGAATGAAAAAAATAAAGGTTATAATTTTATTGTATGTATAAAAATATTATCATTCAGAATGAAATACAGTATTAAAATTTAATCAGTCAAAATGAAATGTATGCTACACTTCGTAGATATTCTTCGACAGGCCTCTCTTCGTCATAATTTATTACAATGGTTTGTAACCTTTTTGCACAGTCACGATACTTCTTTTTGCGCACAGGAATACCAACACCTCCCAAATATTGTTCAATTCGTAGCTCCTGTAGACTTTGTTCTCGTTGTAATCCTTGTATAAATTTCCAGATGGATGAATGACAAGCACTTAATTGCTGTTCGAAACCGTAATGCCAGCCCTCGACTGCATTGTTCGTCTGGGGCATTTCTTCCTTGACATAATCAAAACAGTTCCATAATTCATGTTTAAAGAAAGGAGCACGTCTACGGATTATTTCTATGCGGCCGCCCGATCCATGTAACTTCAAAAGAGTCAATCACACTTTGAATTTCAAAGGGAAAAACTTCATTTTCAATTAAATATTCAAATGTTTCTTCGACCTTGAAAACTGGTACGAATGCTAACGCAGATAACAGGCGAACCTGAATAGCAAATTCAGCATCGGTGTCGTACCGTACTTTGAAGCCATTTTCTTGAATTTTGCGATAAATGGATTTACAAAAATGAAAAAAACAGCCACGGCATTTTGTCCTTGGAAATTCATGCTCTATAGCTCTAATCATGGCCAATTCAAAGTCTATCATTATTGTGGCTGGCTCAAATGTTGGGATTTTTTCTTTTACAATCTGCAGGAATCTTTTGTAGGTCTCTTGAGTTTTGTTCGGTAATAGCGCATAAACGAGGGGTATGATACTTCCTGAATGCACACCATGTATTGTATACAACTGAAAAAAAATTGAAGGTACCGTCTTAAAGGTACCATCAGCGAACCAGTTTCTTGAGCGTGCTAGTAAATCGAGGTTTCTCTGTGTCGAAAAAATCAATATACTATCATTTGTGGGACCCGAGTCATACATAAGAAACAGTTCTCCTTTGTGAGTTTTGGTAAATTCTTCCGGGATGATAAGATCTTCTTGGTAATCGGGCAAAGCAGGAACATCATTTTTCTTAGCTCGTATATTGCGTATATTCCTCTTCATATTTGATATTGATGGGAGTTTCACCGCAACAGCCCCACTTACCCCCTTTGAAGCACAAGACACTATATAATGGGGTGTATCCCGACTATTGATTGCATCCTCTCTCACGTTTTCTTGGACTCTGGCAGCTTCGACTTTAGCCCCATCTCCTGCATGATTGTGGTCACCACTCTCTTTTTCTATATTATCATCGATGGTGATAGCACGAGCAGAACATTTAAATTTCTTGCACATTTCACATTTCCAATAAATTTTGTTATTTACTCCTTTGTCCTTGGTATATAAATATCCATTTAAACATAATTTCTTCCTTCCCTTTTCACTCTCAACATACGTTGCTTCCATCTTGATGGGTTGAGACTACTGGAGAAAAATATAACAGGAAAAACTCAATTCAGAATTTTGTAAACAGAATGAGAAGCGTTTAGAATGCTAATGGCCTCTTTATGAATTGGTCTTTAGCGCTTATGGGATACTTTCGATTGTGTTCGAGAAATTTACGCTTGGAATGCTAATAGCCTCTTTATAAATTGGTCTTTGGCGCTTATGGGATACTTTCGATTGTGTTCGAGAAATTTACTTGTTTGTTTTCGAGTAATTGACATTCGAGAAAATGATAGTTCGAGAAATTATTTTTCGGTCAATTGAATTCGAGAAATTTACTTTCGCGCAATTGATTTCGAGAAATTTGCCTGACACCGAAAATCTTATGATGTGTATGTATTCTTACATTCAACTTTTGTTCCTGAACATTTATAGTAAACTAGCTGACGTACCCGGCGTTGCATGATTCTAACAAGTCAAAGAGGATGCTGTCTGTTGCTCTACACTGCACTTATTAAAGAAGTGGTTTCCACTTGACGACATCTAGAAAAACACTCTAATGATTTAATTGGTAATAAAATTGAATGAGAACCTCCGTCTTATTGCTGGTTTTGATACTTTCTTGGCTATCTGTTATTCATTTATTTAATCACCTATTTAGCTGGACATAATACAGCCCTTAATCATTGTTCATCTCCATAGCTACTTATTCTTAACTACCACTTGTATTTCCTTGTGACAACTACGGAGCCTTTTTACTCCCTTCTCATTCACTATTTCACGCATGGAAGTTGCAATCAATAAATATCTCCATATTGCACTCTTCAACTCTTCTCCTGTCCTCCTTCGACGTCTTTGCAAGTCTTCGTTGACCATTGGTTGCCACCAGCTTTTGGGGCCCAGGCAAATAATACCTGGTTAATAGTTTTCTTTTAACAAAGAAAGTTTGTTGTATGTTTGTTTTTTCTTGCGCTGATGATACCTTGTTGATTTTCCCCTCAGAGATAAGCTGAATTTCGAATTATATCATTCCTCCATCACAGAAAAGAAGACTGCAGGCATGAGCAGTTCAGGGCATTCTTCAGCAAGCTCAAGTTCGCTTGTTTCTCAACTGCTCCAGGAGAGGCACAGGCGATTTTTCTAGTCATTTTCGCTACTGGGTTTATAAGAGTGATAATGGAAGATTCACGGAATTCTTTGCGCCATTTATAAAGTAAAGACTTTTCCCAAATCTGTTTTATTATTCTAATGACCTTTAATTATATTTCTTTCAGTTATTGTGAAGAGAAATCCCTACAAACCAAGTGTCCTATGTCTTACATCTAAATTCCTACAACGATACAACTGACCCCTCATAAATGCAGGGTTTTCTATGAAGCAGTATATCGATTCCTTCATAGAAAACAGCAGAAGCTGAGAGCTGCTGAGTAACTCTTCTTTTCTGTATTGATAAAAGAACGCGCAGTTGGCATTGTACTGTCAGAACAAGTTAGAAAGAATAGGAAAACTCATTTGGTTTTCTGTTCCAGCTGTTTAGGTTTCATAGAATCTCTTTAAGTGTTTCATGAAAAAGCATCTGGTGATAAGTGAGACGAAGTAGATATCGGGGAAGGGAACATCAACAGAGACTCATAGGGGTTGGTTTAAATTTTCCCAGTTACTTAATTATGGAAAATAGAGGATATAATATGTACAAAGAGAATTTCAACAGGCTTTGACACAGATGATTCCAAGTCATTTCATGTAGTTATGCATTTTTAATGTGATACTACAATGTATGTCAGTAGAACTATAAAATGCTCTCCAAGGACACTCTACATTCAGCTCATCAAAATGGACATTTCCTTGCATGCTCGCCGGAAAGGCTAACGGGGAGGTCAGTTCTACGCTGACCACCACTGAGGGAATCAAGTCACCAATTCTGACTCGTTTCCCTTTCTCTGTATTAACGACATCACCAAATGTGATTTACTGAAGGTTTAGCGTTTGTAATTCCTCAGCAGAAGTTTCAATACAAAGAGATGCCATTTAGCACGATCGGTGCCCCAACAACACTCAAATAATTGATGATCAACTGGTAAAAGCGCTGGATGGAAAAGCCACAGTCCGATAGTATCATCATTAAGAGTGACACTTAAAATGGCTACATGGAGTTGTAATCGCTCTTTCCCAATACTGACCTCCGTATTTATGATGGCTGGTCTTCAAGGAGTGACTTGAGACATGGCATATTTATGCGATGTTGTGGGATATGGCTTTGTTTGCCCTATACAATCCCGCAGCTAGTAACTACCTTGTTACCAAGTTTCAGTTCCCAAACCTGCTTTCGCCAGAGGTTTGTAAAAAACTTCCGGTTTCTATTTCTAGGAAAATAGCAAATGATCTTAAATTTGCAATTTTTCCACTATTATATCGTCCTTAAGGTATCTCGTAGAGAAGGGTAGAATACATGCAAAGCCTTCTTGATGCTATAAAGGATTTGATTATCTGAAGTAATTGAACTCCTGCTGTGAAAGAACCAATTTTGATCTGGAATTTGTATTCATATGAAATACTAGTATTCCGAGGGCAAAAGCTGCACTGTTGTAGAAAGGCAACCAGGGTATTGATCAACCTGTTGCATACTTCTCGAAGATATTCAATAAACATTAGTCTAATTTTGCTGTCATAAGGTGATAATAGTTTTAGTTTTTGTTGTTTCACATTTCACTCTCTGAGATAATAATTCCTTCGGTAGTGTTTTCTTCAATTACAACCTCCTTGTAAGGGAAGCAGTAACCACCAATTGCTTGTCTGCAGTCTCCCAAGAATTAGGGTTCATCATTCTGCATATTTCCTGTATTTGTAATTCACGTGCAGGTTAGCTGTTATGAGTGGCTTACAAAGTGTACTTCGACTGAAACAAGTGATAGTCAGTCTGAATCTCAACATTGTGGAACTTGGAAAGAGAAACCCACAAGATTCTTGTGTATAACTTGTTTACTGGTAAATATTTACATATTACTTTGATCTCGAGCACTTTCAGGTCCTAACTATGACCCTTTTTCAAGAGATGAGGTAGTCAGGCTGGTTCAAGGCCCAGCAGTCAGGCTGGTTCAAGGCCCAGCAATCTGGGCCTTAACCAGCCTGACTACCCCATCTCTTGAAAAAGGGTCACAGTTAGGACCTGAAAGTGCTCGAGATCAAAGTCATATGTAAATATTTACCAGTAAACAAGTTATACACAAGAATCTTGTGGGTTTCTCTTTCCATCTTCAGAAGAAAACTGAAAGAGGTTTTTGTTTGGTTCATTGTGGAACTTCTTCCAAGCACTGAGAATGTGATAAGCCAGCTGCTCGGTCACATTAGTAGAATTTAACGTTAAAAAGGCAGTAATTTCCACTCCATAGATATAGAAACATTTGTCTCCTTTCGAGGGAGGCGTTGGATAATTGAGGGTTACTTCTAGACATTCCAAGGTAAGGAGAATGATTAAACAAGTAAAAAATGCGCCGAAGTTTCTTCGGCGCAGTGGACTATTCTGTACAGCCGCTACAGCGTATAATCAGGGCCACCGAAAATAGATCTATCTTTCGGTGGTCTCGGTATAATGCTGTATGAGCTGCGGTCCATGAAACTTTAACTACGTCCCGGTGGTAGCCTGTCCTATGTCGTTGCCAGATGTACCATTATGGCATTTAAAATCAAAACTACTACTGCCGGAGGGTTACAGGTTTTTTTTTTTTTTTTTTTGGTGATTGGTGGGTGATGATCAACATATCAGTTTGCAGCCCTCTAGCCTCAGTAATTTCGAAGATCTGAGGGCGGACAGAAGAAAGTGCGGACGGACAGACAAAGCCGGCACAATAGTTTTCTTTTACAGAAAACTAAAAGCGTCGATTTCTCGTTCTCACTTCAGATCATTTTAAAGTGTTGCTCTCTCTCACTTGAAGTTATTACAGGTTCCATTGGAGACCTGGTTTCACCTAGTAAAACAGTGGCCGTCAGTTGAGATCAGGCTCATCTATGTGACACAACCAGGCATATATATATATACGTATATATATATATATATATATATATATATATATATATATATATATATGTGTGTGTGTGTGTGTGTGTGTGTGTGTGTGTATAGATATATATATATATATATATATATATATATATATATATATATATATATATATATATATATATTTATATATATATGTGTGTGTGTATATAGATAGATAGATATATGCCTAACACCCCAAAATTACAAGAATGGCGAAGTCAAAATACACCAGAGCCGCGAAAGAATCCATATTTGAACACAGAACAGCTCAGGGGAGAAAACCCGTCGAAACTTTGCACAATTACCCTTCGAGAGACAAAGATTACTTCTCTCCTCCTGAATAATAGATTACTTTTCTCGTCCTGAATAATACAGATTACTTTGCTCCTCCTGAGTAACAGATTACTTTCCTCCTCCTGAGAAAACCAAGGCTATTTGCAACCTCGGTTCGGGCAGACGCCATTATCATTCAGACGTTGCTTCATTGCAGATTCGTCTCCATTTTTCCTGTTGCCTTCCTTTGCTGGGATGGTGTTTTTGTGGAATGGGACCGCCATACCAATAAGTCCTGCTGGGGTCGTTAAAGGGATGAGGCGGAGATGAATTCCTTCTTACGCCTGCAAATAATTTCTGGGTTAAGAAGACAAATGTCTCTTTCTTCTGGCAATTAAGTCTTCCCACTTCCTGGGCTTAATTGTGATGTATAAAGAGGCATTTTTTCACGTTTTTTTTTTTTTAGCGAGGCGGAAACATTTGAGTGGTACATGAGAAATGTTGTTCTGAGAGTTTTATGTCATCAGTTGGATTCTGCTTCTAAGATCAAGATTTCCGGAAAAATATTTCAACTTTCTAGAATCTGTTAAAGTTTGTTCGTTTAAATTTTTACTTCATCAGATTATTACTTGTAAGAGACGTCGCTGTTATCTGAGTTAATCTCCACTAATACACTAGAATTTTTAGTTGAAATGGAAAATTTTCTAAGTCCATACACAATCCTGGAGTTTGATAAATGAAAAATTTTTTTGTTTAAATAATCTTTATTATTATTATTATTATTATTATTATTATTATTATTATTATTATTATTATTATTATTATTTGAAGGGAGTAGACACTCTTTTAAACAGGTCTTATTAAAAAGGATGGTTGTATTATACGAATTTATCTTGTACAGCGTCTTTTCTATTTTCCTTATAATCCGCTTTTCGGGCTCAGCGATGTTAGTCAGCAACTGGCCGATATTCATAGTGGAAAAAGGATAGTGTGTGGAATGCGGGAAGTCTTTTTTTGAAATGTCCAATCAGAAATCCTTCGTCGTCTGGATTCAGGTTCTATTTCAGGTACCGTCGACATGTCTCGACCAGCTCCTTGGTCATCCTCTGGACGTAGTTGCAGAAGATCTGGGGAAACGAACGAACGATCGAATTGGGGATAGGAAAGATTGAGGATGTATTTGGGGAAGAAGACGGGGTTGAGGGGACAGGTTAGAGGTGATAAGGGAGGAAAGTGAAGGAAGTTAGGAGAGAAATAGAGGGGGCAGACCCCCTTGCTTCGTCAGGTGAAGTTGGCGATGAAGAGGAATGAGGGACAAGCGGAGGTAGGGTCACAATGTGGTTATTAATGCCTGTTAGTGATTGGTGTCATACACTGATTGTTGCTTTATCTCAAGCTAGATAAATATTTGAGTTCATAGTTTATTGTAGTCTAGCTCCTGTAAATCGGTTCTGGTTGAGGCCCTTCTATCTTAGGAGCCATTCTTGGCCAATTTCTTAAGTCTCTCCTTCCCTCATTGGAAGTTTCTCTGCTCCTGTGTGCAACGTTTACATCTAATGCTGATAGCCTATCCCACGTCTTATTTGCCAGCCTGTGGATTCTACAGTTGATGGTTTCTATGTTTGCTCTTTCATGTAGTTCCTTCATTGTGTTGTAGTAGGGAGGGGCTTCCTTGTACGCTCTTCTGATGTTTTTGTTCTGCAGGGCTTGCATCTTCATTACTGTGGCCCTACATGCTGGAGCTAGGATTGCTGTGGGGTACTCAAGCTGTGCTCTCACCAGTGTTTTGTATAGCATCAGATGAGTTTTTCTGGAGACAGCCCTGAATCTCCTGATCCTTTTGGAAGTGGCCTCTGCTATTTTTAGGCAGTTCAGCATGTGCTGTTTTAGGCCTGTCTTGGAGAAAGTGACTCCCAGTACCTTGATATTACTTTTGAATGGGATCTGTTTATCGTCCACAGTTACATCTGCTGGTTTGATTGTTGCTATAGACAGGAGTTGGAACTTCTCCTGGCTGGTAGATATCTTCCATTTCTTCTCATAGTCGTTGACCATTTTTATTTCTCTTGATGTTTTCAAGGCTAGCATCTGTTTACTTCTTTTGTTGGGATAAGTAATTATTTGGGTGTGGTCATCTGCGAAGATAATCTGGTGACAGCCAGCTGAGGGGGCAGGGACATCTCTAGTATAAAAGTTGAATAGGATGGGGGCCAGTACACTTCCCTGTGGTACTCCACTGAGGAGTGGAAATTCTGGCCCAGGCCCAGTAATTTTCCCCATTCTGATTTGTGCTTTCCTGTTATCCAGGAAGCTGCACAGGATCCTCAGTATAAGATTGGGAATGGTGGTTTCCATCAGTTTGAATTTAAGGCCATTGTGCCACACTTTGTCAACGGCCTTCGCAATGTCTCTAGAGATCAACCACATTGCATCCATGTCCCTTGGTTTGTGACATAGCTATAGTTTCATATATCAGTGATGTGACCATCTGGGTTCCCCTTCCCCTGGTGAATCCATATTGGTTTTTGTTTGTTAGTTCATTGTCCTCAAGGAACCTTACGAGTCTGTTTTTGATAACCGACTCTATAATTTTCCCCGGGAGTTCCAGGAGGGTTATTGGTCTGTAGTTCTTCATCTGTTTGGAATCTTTTCCTGGTTTGTTTATTAGCCTTATCAGTCCTGTCTTGTATAGGTCAGGATAGTATCCCATGCTTAGCGTCTCATTTGTCATTTCATTGAATATATCTAGCATGATATCTGGGGGGTGTTGCATCATTTCTTTATTAATATTTGATTTTCCAGGGGCTTTTCTTTTCTTCCCTCTTTGGAGGATGTTTTTGATTTCCCTTAGTTCCACTGGTTTTGTCAAAGGATCGCCGGGGTCTAGCCTGCTGGTATCTACTCTGGGATATGGTATGATGTCATCTCTTCTTAGCTGCAATGCCTCTTCTACTCCTCTCTCCTGCTCTCTGTCATAGTTTCTATTCTCTTCTTCAGTTATCTGGAAGGTGTTACTCCAGAATTTCCTGAGGGCTGCTTCTTTCTCTTCATCTCCATATAGTTTCCTGTTGTTTTCTACTATGTATGGAGCACTCTCTCCTCCCTTCCCTAGTAAGCAGTTGATGCTATCCCAGAATTTGGCTGGCTGACCATAAAGATCATTGGCTGTTTGGACAATCCCTTCCCAGTGTTTGTCATGCAGGATTTTTGACTCCTCAGTTATCCCATTCTGCAACTGTCTGGCAGCTTGAAGGAACTCCTGTGTCCATCCAGCTAGTCTGGACATTGCTTCCATATTCTCAAATTGCCATTGTAGAAGTTGGAGGCGATCACTGTCAACAGGTGCTATTTTTCCACCTTCGCCTATCCAAGCTGCTTCCTTGCCTCTAACTTGGCAGCAGAATATTACTCCCTACTGGATGCCGAGACCTTACTTTGTAGGCGGACTATCCAGGCCAGAGAACTATCTTCCCTCCTGTTGCTTATCCAAGCGGCTTCCCTGCCTGTGAAATGGCAGAAAACATTATTCCCAGAGGATGCCGAGACCAGGCCCACAGGTGTATTTGTAAGTCTGTGGACTGATGAACAATCTTTCTTTTGAACAGCTTCATGCAGAATGGATTTTTTCTTTTCTGCTAAAGCAGGAGCGATAGAGTTGGTTGTCTTGCCTTCATTCCAAACTTCATAGTGGTTAAGCCAGTGGCTCAATACACTGGTGGATTTCGGGTTTTCTGGTGCCGTCTTTGATGGAAGATGGCTAAGTGCTGAAGGTTGTTGGTGTAGGGAGGAACTAGATGGATATGCTGATCAACAAGATAGCAGCAAGGGACTCTTTGAGTTTCAAGTTCTGGGAATTATCAGTGCAGTTCCCATCATCACAAGAACACCAGCTCAGTTTGACATTGGCTATACAGCTAAGGATTGGGTACTTTTAGCCATTCAACACTTATAACGGTGAAAAGAGTAAGTTGTGTTGGTTGGACAACAAGGTGGAGGAAAGGACGTGGGAAGAGAAGTAAAGTAAAGGATAAAAAGTGGATGCAGCCAGAAGCCAAAAGGATGCTGCAACCCAGCTTTGGATAATGCCTACATTGCACCACACTGGGTGCACTAATGACCCTACCTCCCTACAAGTCAACGTTGGTAGATCCTTCTTGATCACTTGTCATTCTTGGAGGAACTTGTGCCTGACAGGCAGATCTACCTGTGCTCTGTCACTTTGCAGGAAGTGATGGAAATCTTGCTTGGAGGCTGGATGATTGGAACTTTTTGTGGGAGTTCTGCTGAACTCACCATTCCAGAGATACTTTTGATCTTGGGTGCACTGAAGGAATGGTGGGGCATACACTCCAGTGTCTCTTTCATCTCTGTTGTCTTGGCTTGAGATAATTTTCACTTGCAAGCATTCCACATCAGCTGGTGGGTTGCTTGGTAGAGTTCATGAGTGGCAACATGACCATGATGACATGTTAATAAGCAAGGAATTATTAGTCTCTCTCTCTCTCTCTCTCTCTCTCTCTCTCTCTCTCTCTCTTAACAGGTTGTAAGGCAGGGTTGCAAGTGGGTGGTTCACCATGACATTTAGCTGTCAGCCAAATACATCACAGGGTGTTGAAATGTGATGTTAGACCACCTCATTTGCCACCAGGGCCAGGCTGTTGAGGTTTAGGGAAACCCAGTGATTGATGTGTACACCATGCAATGAAGCAAATAAGCTCCTAATGTTCTGTCTTCCAGTGCCGGAACCCTGGGCTGCTATTGAAGATATCTTCCAGCAACCTTGGGGATAACCTTAATGTGTATGACTCACTTCCGTTCAGCCCCATCCACCGAGTGATTAATCTGTTTCAGGATGTTTTTAGTGGCTCCTCATTGGCTACAAGCTGAGTGGCCAATGGTCTGCCAGCCCTTATCAAGATGCTGTGAGAACTACCCCTGTGACCCATATTGCTTTGGCAGCCACCCCTGCTAAGGTTCCACCAAGCCATAGAGTCACTTGCACCTTGCAGAGGGGAACTATCCAGCATCTGATTTTATACAGGGTTATGGAGGTGTCAGGTATTGTCAGGAAGTCTGCAGCAGATATCTCAGGCAAATTGGACTACCTAATGGTTGGTGTTTTCAAAGGGGTATCTGTCTAGTTAGACCCACTCTTCAGAAGATTTCAGAGTTTCTCATTTACTGAGACAAGTTCTTCTCTGTTTCTGTTGAAAAGGCTTCTGCTCAGTCATTCAGCAAATTCAGGCCTTTGTAGGTACAGAAGGAGGTATCCAAGAACGTCATCTAATTCTGGTAGGAAAATGAATTCTTCATTGAATAACAGCTTTATGTTTTGTATGAGGGCTCATGGAGTCAGGGACATTGTTCTGTCCCCAGCTTTCAGGATGAACTTCTTGGTGTCACAAGTAATGATGGCAAGTGTTTGGCAAAGCCAAAACACTTTTACCTCTTCCTACCTATAAGTGCTTGGAAACTTCTCCATAGGGCTTGTGGTGGTTGCTTAACATGTGTAGCTGCCCAACTCCTCTGGGACAAAGGAGCACCTTACCAAAGGTTTAAGGTGGTGAAAGGTTGGATGAAAGAAGGGGCCTGTGGTATTCTCCTCCTTTATTTATCTTTTTCCACCTAGTAGCTGTTGACCAAATTCTTGCTGGTCAGGTCAGATACACGTTTGTTACACACACAACAGAGCTTCTGGCTGATTCGTATATGGTTGATACAACTCCCTCTCTCCCTTTTTAAATGATGGGTTTTGAAGGGGCAGGCAGAATAGCATAATTATCAGGGAATTTGCAATGATATGCTACCTTCTGAAAAAGTCTTACTGCCCCACACAGGAAACCAAACTTTTCCTATTTTTTTTTATTAAAGTGAGGTAACAAACAAGCCATATTGTGGCATTAAGCCCTGTCAGCTGCTGCATTATATATGCCAAAGTTTACAGGTGGTAACAGGAGGCATTCTTTTCACTCTCACAAACATGACTGGGAAGTTGACATTTCCAGATAGCAGAGCAACACCAGCAATGTTCTTTGGGAAATACCTCGACTTAAGGAGTAAAACTCCATATACAAAAGTTTTTATTCTTGCAGGAACAAATTTCAATTGACTGTAATTTACATATTCCCTAGATGTACAAACCTGAAGTCTTTTACTATGATGTCATCTCTAATCAAGATAGCATTTGTCCCTTTTACTGAAGAAAAACGTGAAGCACTTTACAGAATGGGTGGGTGTTTCCTCCAACCTGTCCCTCACCTGTCACAAACCACCTGTTATCAAGCTTTAGTGAGTGAATCAGCTTGCTCTCAATATATTCGTATAAAAGACTTCAGAATTGTTTATCTAAAAAATGCTAGTCATCACGAATTTCCACTTCATCATATTTCCTGCTGTAAAAGTCTTATATGTTATTTAGTGTCTTGTGCATAGATTTTCCTGTGTTAATACTGACTGGTATACATAGCAGAAGTCAGATTATACCAACTATGTGACATCCTAAGGAACTAATCGTACATTCTTTCGAACTCATCACCAGTTTGTACGACTTACAACTTGTCATCTTTGTTATCAAACATATTTCTTACATGCAAAGTCAGTGAGCCATTGAGGTATTCTTTCTTTGTCTTCACATAAACTGGACGATCTGGCATGTTCTTGTTGCGCTCTCCTGTCTATTTATATTTTTGGCAAAACTGACCATTTGACATATTTAAATTTCATTGTACTTCCCTCAATGATTTAAAATGAAGACTGATGCGTAGTGGGGCTTACAGAATCTCTGGAATAGCTTTGAATGTACCATTGGTGAAGAATAGAATCACCAGTAGGTCTGTGCAGAGTTTTGTTAAGGGATATACCTCCTACTTTTCCCATGAACGTACTTCTCCGACATTATTTTGTGGTCTGGTCTCCTGTCATTCCTTTATTGCATCATATGACCTCTGCCTACTCACATCCTGTCTCCCAAATAAAGCTTTTCAGTCTTACATTTGGCCTTTTTCATGTCTCACTTCAGCCTTCACTCAGTTTTGTTTAAAGTGGTGAATTACAGCCTTGGTTACTGACACCATCTCCTCCTTTATTAAAACTATTTCTCTTTCCGTCTCTCTGTTTAACTGCTTCTCTTTCTCTGCCATCTAGTTGAGAGAGAGAGAGAGAGAGAGAGAGAGAGAGAGAGAGAGAGACAGAGAGAGAGAGGTCACGTAAGACATGGCTATTGCACTTGGATATGTCCTTACATTAGTATGTGATATAAGTTTAGATGAAGACTTCACTCTCTCTCTCTCTCTCTCTCTCTCTCTCTCTCTCTCTCTCTCTCTCTCTCTCTCTCTCTCTCACAAGTGTAAGGGTGTGTTTTTGTATGATCAGCACCATAAGGATGTTTATAGCCTTCACAAGGTGAGACATATTGCCATCGGCGCTTCTCAGCATTACCTATTCGTCTGTATTCGGCCAGCATTTCATTTTTGCCGTAAAAGTGTCGTGAAGAGGGAATGCCAATGAAGGTGTTGTGAAGAGGGAATGCCATGAAGGTGTTGTGAAGAGGGAATGCCATGAAGGTGTTGTGAAGAGGGAATGCCATGAAGGTGTTGTGAAGAGGGAATGCCATGAAGGTGTTGTGAAGAGGGAATGCCATGAAGGTGTTGTGAAGAGGGAATGCCATGAAGGTGTTGCGAAGAGGGAATGCCATGAAGGTGTTGCGAAGAGGGACTGCCATGAAGATGTTGTGAAGAGGGAGTGCCATGAAGGTGTTGTGAAGAGGGAGTGCCATGAAGGTGTTATGAAGAGGGAGTGCCATGAAGGTGTTGTGAAGAGGGAGTGCCATGAAGGTGTTGTGAAGAGGGAATGCCATGAAGGTGTTGTGAAGAGGGAGTGCCATGAAGGTGTTGTGAAGAGGGAATGCCATGAAGGAGTTGTGAAGAGGGAATGCCATGGTGTTGTGAAGAGGGAATGCCATGAAGGTGTTGTGAAGAGGGAATGGCATGAAGGTGTTGTGAAGAGGGAATGCCATGAAGGTGTTGTGACGAGGGAATGCCATGAAGGTGTTGTGACGAGGGAATGCCATGAAGGTGTTGTGACGAGGGAATGCCATGAAGGTGTTGTGAAGAGGGAATGCCATGAAGGTGTTGTGAAGATGGAATGCCATGAAGGTGTTGTGAAGAAGGAAGGGCATAACAAGTCGGGAAAGGAAGGCGGTGGAGATGAATCGCCTCCTCAAGTTTGTATGATATTCTTTTTTGGGAATAATACTAGATCGATGTATTCTGACTTTTTGTATTTATTCAGTTTTCCATCACATTATCTTTTTTTCTTTTAAGGTTTTAAAACATACATTTTGCTGGTACGCAATGGTAATTCAATGGCCCTATATATGTATCCCCTCGAGTAGGACGCCTTGACGAGGTGAGGGGCTAAGGGACCCTGGCCTTTGGGCCCGGGTCCTGACGAATCATCCTACATAATTTTTGGTTTAAATGGCGTGGATATTTCCACATTCGCAAAATTTTACTGCTTAGGTGAGTCTGAGAAGGGATCGTTTTTTGGAAGGGGTTTGCATTCGAAGCTAATTGTGGGAGTTGTGGTGGTTGAGTCGCCACCCGAGATAGTTTGGACCTAAGAGATGGTGATGGGATTTTTCCCACTGCTATCTTGAGGGCGGAACCATCTCTGGGGATCAGCCCATCGGAATCCAGGGGGGCCTGGTTTTTGGAGGTGGGACTCCTGGCTTTTGTCCGGAAGCCCACCAGTACGGTTGGAGTGGGGAGTCAGTCCCCATTAGTGGGGGCAGAACTCCCAGCAGGCGGATTGGCTTATACCTGGGCCACTGCAAGCGTACTGGTGCTATCCTGAAAGGGTAGGGTATGGGGTGGACTGTTGGGAGTCAACTCTCACTTGTGCCATTGGTGGAGAATGCGAATACCTGACTGATCTACGATACTTTCTTGATATGACCAAGCAGTTTTGGGTGGGTGGATGAACCAGTTTGTGTGTGGTGGTCTGATGTGTGCATGCTTGGCATCTTGGGGTCTCTTTGCGGGCTTTGGGAGTGTGTTGGGGTGGGGAAGCTGAGCAGTAGAGCTGCCCAGTTTGCCCTTTTTGATATGCTGTCGGGGTCTGTGCGGGGGCTCTTGGGTGTCGGGTGTGCACTTTTTGGACCTTTGCATGTGGACTGGTTTAAACTTATGGATTTGGCTTTTAGTTCTCCCTCCCCTGGATCCGACGACTTAACGGCACTGGCAACGACTTCTGGCATGAACATGGATACGGGCTTGGCTGTTGGACAGAACCAAACACCGAGACACCAGGGTGTTAATAAATCTGGTGGATTTGATTCAAATAATAGAGTCCTTTATTGCACTAATGTAAACTTATCATTAGATTACGAATGTTTATACAGTGTAGTGAAGCAATTCGGCAAAGTGGAAAGAATTAAATTAATTCTAGAAAAAGATAAGCAGTCAGTTTGTGCTTTTATCAAATTTTCCTCTCCCTTGGAAGCTAGTGAGGCACAACAAAGACTCCATGGCCACATTCTAAATGACTCAGTTGTCAGCACGAAAGTGTTTTCAGTGAAAAACTTGAATGATGAGCCATTTGACTTTGTTCCAAAGGCTGAAGAACATGGACCAGTCCCATGTACCAGAGCTCTTCCTCCCCCTTTATGGCATGTCGCTATCTACAAGGAGGGAGGGAAAAATTTGATAAAAGCTGCTGACTGCATTGAGAGCAAGGTTGGTTCCATTCCCATTGGAAATTTGAAACGGTATGGAAAGAACCTTCTAATAAAAGCTGGAAATGAGACTCAAGCAGTTCTGTTAGCTAACTTTAAACCTCCTGAAAGTGGAAATATTGAATCTATTTCATCTCACAGATTCTTTAATACACTGAAAGGAGTAGTTTACTCAAAAGATTTGCATGTTTTTAAAGAGAAAGAGATTCTCCATCGATGCCCTCCTTGTGTATCTCATGTAAAAAAACTGGGTGGTGATGCAGCTATCCTTTTAACCTTCTCCTCCAATTACCTACCTGATACCATCATTGTTGGCCATGAGAGGATGCAGGTTAAAAAATATAAAAGAAGTCCCAGACAGTGTCGCAAATGCTTTGAATATGGCCACATTCAAAACTCTTGCGATAACAATAAAAGATGTCCTGTGTGCTCTGCAGAGCACGATAATTTTGATGATTGCAAAGCAGCCCGATACTGTTTTCTTTGCAAGGGTGATCACACACCAAACTCTAGGGCTTGTCCCAGATATAAATTTGAACAAGAAGTGTTGGCAGTGGCAGATAATGAACATATTAGCATTAGTGAAGCAAAGCGCACGGTAATGGGAGCAAACAAAAGTGCCAACACTACGTATGCTTCTGTAATAAAACTTATGAAAACTTCCAACAATGTAAGGCCACCAATAACTGTGTCTGATAGAAGATATCACAAACCTGGTATTTCTCGAACCATAAATAATAATGAAAATCTCCAAACTGGTGAGAAACTTTCGTCGGCAAGTGCTTTGAAGTCCAATAGCAAAAATTGTACTTCCAAAAGCACAGAAAATTTATCTTCCACCACATCCACAGCTGTCGATTCATCTCCAAAAATAAGGGTGCCAAAATCAGCCAATAATTCAGGAAAATATTCTGAAAATACTTCAAACCAAAATAAGCTAAAGGAACAATCCCAATTAGATAGAGCTAGTTCAGAGCCATCATTCGCCACAGCCACAAACAAAAATAATAATAAAACTACGGTTGCAACTACCAAGAAACGCACAAGAAATAGTTCCCCAAATAATGATAATTTTATAATAAAAACTTCAAATGGGTTCAGTGTTTTGGAAGACATCTCTCCTCCTAGAAAGGTGGTTCCAAAAGTAGTTTCAGAACAAAAACATCTGAGTTCAATTCAGTCTTGCCGCCCTAAGACAAATAGGATTAGTGGTGCACAGAACCACAGCAGTAATTCTGAACATCAGGTTCATAATAAAAAAAATATGAAGATCAACCAAAGACCCTGAACACCAATTCAGATGAAAAGGGATTAAGAAAACAATCTCTTATAAAGGAGAATTTCCCACTCCACCCTAGGAACAGTACTTCCCCTCCAAGGAGTGGGAAGTAGCACATTTTACCACCTTAGCATTCTTGCTCGATATTCTTCAGTGGAACTGTAAAGGTCTCAGAGCCCGTACAGAAGACCTTAAAGTTTTAATGCATGAATTCAATCCAGGGATTATATGCCTACAGGAAACAATGTTAGGCAACTCTGCTTATAATCCTGGACTAAATTATTCAATATTTAAATCATATCCCCCAATTGGTGATCGTGCCCATGGAGGTGCTGCAATTATTATTAATAAATCTCTACAGCACTCCACAATACAATTAAATACAACACTACAAGCTGTCGCTATTTCAGTCATTTTGGAAAAGAGGATAACAATCTGCTCCTTATACCTTCCACCAGACCTTGATTTTAACATTGGAGATATTCAGTCGTTAATTGACCAACTTCCAGCTCCTTTACTTCTGCTAGGTGATTTTAATGCCCACAACCCCCTTTGGGGAAGTCGGTTTTTAGATAGTAAAGGGAAATTAATCGAAGACCTTATTGACAGGAATGATGTTACCCTGTATAATAATGGGTCAATGACTTTCCACAACATTCACGATAATCATTTTTCTGCACTGGACCTTAGTATTTCTTCAACTAGTATCCACCTTGATTTTAATTGGTCTGTTAATGAAGATTTAAATGGAAGTGATCACTACCCGATCCATTTGAAATATGCTCTGAATGCTCCATCTGAAGTTTTACCTAAGTGGAAGGTAGAGGACGCAGACTGGGATAAATTTAGTAAGGGTGTCAATCTAGATAGGGAGTTTGAGTCCTTTCATTCTCATCTAGATGCCTATGATTACTTTATTGAATCTACTCTGAAGAGTGCTGAAAGCTCGATTCCAAAAACAAAAGGCAAACCTCGTAGACCTGCAGTTCCCTGGTGGAATAAGACGTGGTATTCTGAGAAAAGTGACTAGGAAATGCTACAGACGTTACAAAACTAGTGGCTCCCCTCAGTCTAAATTAATCTTCAAACGTGCTTTAGCCAAGCAGCGGCGCTTTTATAAGGAAGCCAAAAGAGAATGTTGGCTTTACTATATTAATGGAATAAACTCCAAGACCCCACTAAGAGTGGTGTTGCGCAAAATAAGGAAACTGAGTGGAAAGTTTGTAGCGTCACCATTGCCCTCATTAAAAATAAATGACACTCTGGTCACAGAGCCCACTGAAGTGGCCAATGAGCTAGGAAAACACTTTTCTAAAGTTTCCAGCCCTAACAATTATTCTCCAGAATTTCAAAGAATTAGGAATTCTGAAATGTGTCTGAAGTTTGATTCGGGAAAATCTGAACCATACAACTACAAATTTTCCCTAAGAGAACTTCGTGAGGCGCTCTCCTCAAGTGAATCCACAGCTCCAGGTGAGGATACAATCATATATGAAATGCTGAAACACCTCCCAGATGATGCCAAAAAATATTTACTGAAGATTATAAACAAAATATGGGAAACTGGAATTTTACCCAAGGACTGGAAAATATCCATAATTGTCCCTGTTAAAAAGCCTAATAAAGATGCTTCCCAAGTCACCAGCTATAGACCAATAGCTCTTACCAGCTGTGTATGTAAGCTGATGGAGAAAATGATAAATACTAGACTGGTTTGGCACCTGGAGACCAAAGGATTACTATCGCCATTTCAATTTGGTTTCAGAAAAAACCGCTCTACCCTTGATCCCTTGCTGAGGCTGACCAACCAAATCCAGCAAGGATTCGCCAAAAAGTGTCAGACCATTGGCATATTTATTGACTTGGAGAAAGCATATGACACTACCTGGAGAATTGGCATCATGAAACAATTGCACAAGATGGGCATATGTGGAAGAATGGTCAGGTTTATATATTCCTTTTTATCAGACAGACTTTTTAAGGTAAGAGTGGGAAACTCCTTCTCCCAACCTTTTATGCAGGAGGAAGGAGTTCCCCAAGGAAGCGTTTTAAGTGTAACACTTTTTTCAGTGGCAATAAATAGTGTGATTGAAAAAATCTCGCTTCCTGTTAAATGCTCGCTTTTTGTCGATGACCTTGCAATATACTGCACAGGATATGATTCCTTGTCTGTATGTAAACATTTGCAAAGGTCTATTAATGCTATTACTAAGTGGGCTGATGAGAATGGTTTCAAATTCTCCTCTTCCAAAACAGTTGCAGTAAGATTCACCAGGTGCCGGCGTGTGGAAGAGGTTCCCACACTTAGTTTAAAAGGGTCCATCCTTCCTTACGAGAGTGAAGTTAAATTTCTGGGGATGACTATTGACCATAAATTAACATGGGCTAGCCACATAAATGCCCTAAAGTTTAATGTTAAACAATCTATGAATATTTTAAAGGTTGTCTCTGGATTTAGTTGGGGGGCTGATAAGAAATCCCTTCTGAGGCTATTTGACTCTCTGTGTCGATCTAAGCTAGACTATGGCTGTCAGATTTATTCCTCAGCCTGTAAAACCAAGCTAAAGGAACTGGATGTTGTACACAACATGGGGTTGAGAATATGCTCAGGGGCTTTTAGAACTTCGCCTGTTGAAAGCATTTATGTCAACACAGATAATTTACCCCTTGATCTAAGAAGGCAAGAGCTAGGGTTGCGATACATGGCTAGAATGAAAAGTGCTCCCAAAAATCCCTCCTTTCAAGCACTAAAGAAAACAGACTCTCGAAGTTTTTCTGGTACAAGAGCTTCTAAACCATTCCAAATTCGACTGAATGAGGATGTTAGGAATAATCACCTTAAATCCCAGAAAGTCCTGGAAGTAGAATATCCTGTAAATCCTCCATGGCTTATCCCAGAAGCATCAATATGTAAGAAACTGTTTAACAAAAAGGACTGCACTGTAGAAGAGATTAGGGGAAAATTCTTAGAGCACGATGTTACCCATACTAATTATACAAAAATTTATACAGATGGATCAAAGTCAGATAGTGGTGTTGGTTGCGCTGTTATCCTTGGTGATACAGCGTACACAGCTAAATTACCTGACTCTGCATCAATATTTACTGCCGAATTAACAGCCGTAGTGTCTGCCCTAGATTTAGTTTTTCAAAGTAGTGACTCTAATTTTGTCATATACTCAGACTCTAGAAGCACCTTAGAAGCTATTAAAAAATTTAATAGCTTTCATCCATTAATTCAAAAAGTTCAGGAGTGGCTTTTTCGTATATATTGTCGACGTAAATCAGTCTCTTTCTGTTGGGTCCCTTCTCACGTGGGGATTCGCGGAAACGAGATGGCAGACAGGGAAGCGAAACCTGCTAGTATTTTATCAGAAACCTCTTTTAGAAAAGTGCCTCATACAGATCTAAAAGGTCCCATTAGATCTTATGTTTTAAGTAAATGGCAAGAAAGGTGGACTTCTCCCCTTCTTGCCAATAATAAGAAATATTAGGGATAATGTACTACCGTGGTCTTCGTCATTCCAGCTTGACAGACGAACAGAGGTTATTTTAACGAGATTAAGGATTGGGCACACTCGTCTGACCCATCAGTTTATTTTTGAAAGAAGCAGCTCTCCAGAGTGTGCTTACTGTGACAAGACACTAACAGTGGATCACATTTATGTGGTCTGCCCCAGATATTTTAACCAAAGAGAGAGATATTTTCAGGGTAAATCCCTGTCTGATATTTTGGGAGATGAAGCAGATATTTCTGCTAACATCTCTTTTTTAAAGTGTATTAAAATTTTTAACAATAATTAATTTTATTCAATAATTTATTACATCACGTAGAATTTTAATGACATTAATTTTTTTTTATGTATATAGCACATCATTCATTAAACTTCATACCCTTATTTATTGGTCACATCACTTCATTTTATTTATTAATCATTTCCTTCATGAATTCATAACTTTAACATAATTTATTTTCTTTCCATTACGGCGCTGAATGGCCTTGTTGGCCCCAGTGCCTGGGCTTTTGCCCTAAATATCATACATCCATCCATCCATCCACAAAGAAATCCACGAATAGGTGAGTCCGCGAATCTTGAGACCGCGAATACAGGGGTTTACTGTACCCTTATTTTATGAGGTCGACTATAGGGTAAAACTTTTAGTTACACGGCCTGATTTCCGCCGGCCATCGACCTTGACAGGTTCCTCATACATAAATAGACGTACGGTAACCTTTCCTGTAACGCTAGGTCCTGTCCTAACCAGACCTTACCTACATAAACTAACTTAGGGCGACGTGCCCTGACCTTGCCAGGGGGGCAACCCTCCCAATAAGGCCGTAATGGGTCCGGGTTGGCGACTGGCGGGAATCAAGCCATGCAAATAAAGTAGTATTACCGACCGTAATTACCCAGTAATTAACCTCAGAAGTTGCATGCTGGCCATCCTGGAATGGTATCGCGCATGCGCAGTGATATAGGGGGGCTTTTGGTATGAAGTGGCGTTTCCCATTTGCCGGGGGCTCTGGCCCCCTGACTAAGTAACACAGCCTGCTAGGTAGTAGTACTGTAGTATTAAAGCCTGCTAGGTTAGGTTAGGTTAGGTTAGGGTGTGATAGGTTAATAATTATGATTTATTTTACAACAGGTTTCCTTAGCCGATCCCCTCTTAAAACATATGGCTCCCTAATGACTCGCGCATGCGCGGTACCATTCCTTAACAACAACAAAGCGGTCCGGTCCTTCTCCCAAAAACCCGAATTCCCAAAGGGTCCCCCAACCATGTTGGATAGATATGAGGTTCATAACTGATGGGTAATGACGAGAAGTTAAACAAACACCTCCTTCAAAAGCAGTAATTAAAGTATAGAGGAAAAATCAATTCCCAATTAAATAATTCCTTCGGAGCTCTTACGTAGAAACACCATTAGTTATCTCCAAATTTACAACATTAACCACGTCCTAAAAGATAAACCTAGGGTTTAACCATTTCTAGTGACTGGCATAAGGACCACGGCCACCCAAGGGCCAGGCAGGCGGCAGTTATAACCTATGCCGTCAACCTGTAGTAGTGTAGGTAAACTGGGGCATTCCCTTTGCTTCCAAAATGTCTACCCTCCCCCTCAATGGAATTATATCTATTTACCGGAGTTTCTTCCATTTTGAGGTTTTGTTTCCCTTTAAATCCTCGAGGTCTGGTATATCTTCTTCTCCTACACAAACAAACAAAACAATAACGACGACGAAATGCCGCTGCCGCCCAGGACGTCTCCTCTCGCTGACGTAGGTGGAGGTCTTGGGGTCGAGGAACGGCCGCGGAGGGGATATACTGGATTATCGTACATCTAGAGGGATGAGTTCTTGTACTTGGAAACGATCACACACGTAATGCTCTGTTTTTTTTTCTATTAGGGTCGGTTTCAGTTTAGTTACAGAGATTAGGTTAATCACGTCCGTTAATATTATGACTTTCTGGTGTTTGTGGTGCATAAGGTATCGTACCTCCGAAGAGTGATATTGTACCTCTAAAGTTGATCACGCAACTGTGTTTATGGAGCGAGCACTTAAGTACCAGGACGAGGGAATCCTACCGTCCTTTTTTTTTTAGAAATGAGGATTTTCCTCCGAAGGGCTAGACAAGAATAGCCTCTGGAGGCCACCTTCATTCCTAAGAAGGAACAGTCGACTGAGTCCTTTGATTCCCAAGGGCAGGATCATTTACTCGATTGCAAAGTTGCCCTTAGCTCTCTCTCTCTCTCTCTCTCTCTCTCTCTCTCTCTCTCTCTCTCTCTCTCTCTCTCTCTCTCTCTCTCTGTGTGTGTGTGTGTACGCGCGCGCGTCTGTATGTGTCTGTGTGTGTGTTCCAATAATGTTAGGGGGTTAAAAAAAAAGGGCAGAGATGATTGTAAGAAGAATGCAGACGAATCAGTTTAAATGAACGACATTCGATGTGAATAAAAAATATGCAAAACAGAAAATCAGTTGCGTAGGAAATAATCGAGTGACAAAATGAATAAGAGAAGAGAAGGCGAAGGGGAAAATGAAGAGAGCGAAGCAAACAATCTAAAGTGTGAATGAGAAAACAGTGAATGATCTCATTTTTCTCTTTACCAGGTCAAGCAGGGAAATTAGACGGGAGGAGAATGATTAAATGGACGAAGGTCAAAGGAACTCAATTAATCTTCTATGGGGTAGGGTATGATTATAATTGTTATTAAATACTTACAAGAGCTTAACAACACTAATCATCGTTAAATGCTATGAATGATAATCCAATAATCATTATATTAGATATAATGTGGGACGCCATTGCAAGGTCAGCTACATATTGTTATAAACAAACAGAAAATAAAAGGTTAACTATCAAATAACCAACTAATTCTGCCAAGTATAAACTTCCCATGCTTTCATACAATCTCATTTGAGGGCTCTCAGGTGAGAATAGATCTAGATAGGCTATCTGACTGTCTGCCAGCATGACAAAGACCTTCTAGAAGAAGAGCCTTCACCAAGGGACATAGCATATTGGAAGAAGTTGAATCTCTTCGTTCGGCAGAGCCGGCCTTCTAGATAATTCCAACAGATTCTGGTGGGGGGAGGAATCTGCAACAATAATCTAGAAATCCAACCATTTGCCCGCATGACAATGTCTTCTAGAAGAAGAGCCTTCATCAAGGAGCATAGCATACTAGAAGAGGAAGTCTCTTCGTTCTGCAGAGCCGATCGTCTACATTATTCCAACAGATTCCTGTGGGTGGGAACCTGCAAGAATTATCTAGAAATCCGACCATTTGCCCGCATGACAAATGTCTTCTAGAAGAAGAGGCTTCATCAAGGAGCATAGCATACTAGAAGAGACAACCTCTTCGTTCTGCAGAGCTGGTCTTGTAGATTCCAACAGATTCCTGGTGGTGGGAATCTGCAAGAATGATCTAGAAATCTGACCATTTGCCCGCATGACAAAGGTCTCCTAGAAGAAGAGACTTCATCAAGGAGCATGGCATACTAGAAGAAAGAACCTCTTCGTTCTGCAGAGCCAGTCGTCTAGATAATTCCAATAGATTCGTGGTGGTGGGAATCTACAAGAATAATCTAGAAATCTGACCATTTGCCCGCATGACAATTGTCTTCTAGAAGAAGAGCCTTCATCAAGGAGCATAGCATACTAGAAGAGACAACCTCTTCGTTCTGCAGAGCCAGTCTTCTAGATTATTCCAACAGATTCCTGGTGGTGGGAATCTGCAAGAATAATCTAGAAATCCGACTATTTGCCCGCATGACGAATGTCTTCTAGAAGAAGAGCCTTCATCAAGGAGCATAGCATAATAGAAGAGACAACCTCTTCGTTCTGCAGAGCCAGTCTTCTAGATTATTCCAATAGATTCCTGGTGGTGGGAATCTGCAAGAATGATCTAGAAATCTGACCATTTGCCCGCATGACAAATGTCTTCTAGAAGAAGAGCCTTCATCAAGGAGCATAGCATACTAGAAGAGACAACCTCTTCGTTCTGCAGGGCCGGTCTTCTAGATTATTCCAATAGATTCCTGGTGGTGGGAATCTGCAAGAATGATCTAGAAATCCGACTTTTTGCCCGCATGACAAATGTCTTCTAGAAGAAGAGCCTTCATCAAGGAGCATAGCATACTAGAAGAGACAATCTCTTCGTTCTGCAGAGCCAGTCTTCTAGATAATTCCAATAGATTCCTGGTGATGGGAACCCGCTTTATGATCTAGAAATCTGACCATTTGCCTGCATGACAAATGTCTTCTAGAAGAAGAGCCTTCATCAAGGAGCATAGCATACTAGAAGAGACAACCTCTTCGTTCTGCAGGGCCGGTCTTCTAGATTATTCCAATAGATTCCTGGTGGTGGGAATCTGCAAGAATAATCTAGAAATCCGACTATTTGCCCGCATGACAAATGTCTTCTAGAAGAAGAGCCTTCATCAAGGAGCATAGCATAGCATACTACAAGAAAGAACCTCTTCGTTCTGCAGAGCCAGTCTTCTAGATAATTCCAATTGATTCCTGGTGGTGTGAATCTGCAAGAATAATCTAGAAATCCGACTATTTGCCAGCATGACAAATGTCTTCTAGAAGAAGAGCCTTCATCAAGGAGCATAGCATACTAGAAGAGACAACCTCTTCGTTCTACAGAGCCGGTCTTCTAGATTATTCCAATAGATTCCTGGTGGTGGGAATCTGCAAGAATGATCTAGAAACCCGACCATTTGCCCGCATGACAAATGTCTTCTAGAAGAAGAGCCTTCATCAAGGAGCATAGCATACTAGAAGAGACAACCTCTTCGTTCTGCAGGGCCGGTCTTCTAGATTATTCCAATAGATTCCTTGTGGTGGGAATCTGCAAGAATAATCTAGAAATCCGATTATTTGCCCGCATGACAAATGTCTTCTAGAAGAAGAGCCTTCATCAAGGAGCATAGCATACTACAAGAAAGAACCTCTTCGTTCTGCAGAGCCAGTCTTCTAGATAATTCCAATTGATTCCTGGTGGTGTGAATCTGCAAGAATAATCTAGAAATCCGACTATTTGCCTGCATGACAAATGTCTTCTAGAAGAAGAGCCTTCATCAAGGAGCATAGCATACTAGAAGAGACAACCTCTTCGTTCTACTGAGCCGGTCTTCTAGATTATTCCAATAGATTCCTGGTGGTGGGAATCTGCAAGAATGATCTAGAAACCCGACCATTTGCCCGCATGACAAATGTCTTCTAGAAGAAGAGCCTTCATCAAGGAGCATAGCATACTAGAAGAGACAACCTCTTCGTTCTGCAGAGCCAGTCTTCTAGATTATTCCAACAGATTCCTGGTGGTAGGAATCTGTAAGAATGATCTAGAAATCCGACCATTTGCCTGCATGACAAATGTCTTCTAGAAGAAGAGCCTTCATCAAGGAGCATAACATACTAGAAGCGACAACCTCTTCGTTCTGCAGAGCCGGTCTTCTAGATTATTCCAATAGATTCCTGGTGGTGGGAATCTGCAAGAATGATCTAGAAATCCGACTATTTGCCCGCATGACAAATGTCTTCTAGAAGAAGAGCCTTCATCAAGGAGCATAACATACTAGAAGAGACAATCTCTTCGTTCTGCAGAGCCAGTCTTCTAGATAATTCCAATAGATTCCTGGTGGTGGGAATCTGCAAGAATGATCTAGAAATCTGACCATTTGCCCGCATGACAAATGTCTTCTAGAAGAAGAGGCTTCATCAAGGAGCATAGCATACTAGAAGAGACAACCTCTTCGTTCTGCAGAGCCAGTCTTCTAGATAATTCCAATAGATTCGTGGTGGTGGGAATCTGCAAGAATAATCTAGAAATCCGACCATTTGCCCGCATGACAAATGACTTCTAGAAGAAGAGGCTTCATCAAGAAGCATAGCATACTAGAAGAGACAACCTCTTCGTTCTGCAGAGCCGGTCTTTTAGATTATTCCAACAGATTCCTGGTGGTGGGAATCTGCAAGAGTGATCTAGAAATCCGACCATTTGCCCGCATGACAAATGTCTTCTAGAAGAAGAGGCTTCATCAAGGAGCATAGCATACTAGAAGAGACAACCTCTTCGTTCTGCAGAGCCGGTCTTCTAGATTATTCCAATAGATTCCTGGAGGTGGGAATCTGCAGGGATAATCTAGAAATCCGACTATTTGCCCGCATGACAAATGTCTTCTAGAAGAAGAGCCTTCATCAAGGAGCATAGCATACTAGAGGAGACAATCTCTTCGTTCTGCAGAGCCGGTCTTCTAGATTATTCCAATAGATTCCTGGTGGTGGGAATCTGTAAGAATGATCTAGAAATCCGACCATTTGCCTGCATGACAAATGTCTTCTAGAAGAAGAGCCTTCATCAAGGAGCATAGCATACTAGAAGAGACAACCTCTTCGTTCTGCAGAGCCAGTCTTCTAGATTATTCCAATAGATTCCTGGTGGTGGGAATCTGCAAGAATGATCTAGAAACCCGACCATTTGCCCGCATGACAAATGTCTTCTAGAAGAAGAGCCCTCATCAAGGAGCATAGCATACTAGAAGAGACAACCTCTTCGTTCTGCAGAGCCAGTCTTCTAGAATATTCCAACAGATTCCTGGTGGTGGGAGTCTGCAAGAATGATCTAGAAATCCGACCATTTGCCCGCATGACAAATGTCTTCTAGAAGAAGAGCCTTCATCAAGGAGCATAGCATACTAGAAGAGACAATCTCTTCGTTCTGCAGAGCCAGTTTTCTAGATTATTTCAACAGATTCCTGGTTGTGGGAATCTGTAAGAATGATCTAGAAATCCGACCATTTGCCCGCATGACAAATGTCTTCTAGAAGAAAAGCCTTCATCAAGGAGCATAGCATACTAGAAGAGACAACCTCTTCGTTCTGCAAAGCCGGTCTTCTAGATTATTCCAATAGATTCCTGGTGGTGGGAATCTACAAGAATAATCTAGAAATCCGACTATTTGCCCGCATGACAAATGTCTTCTAGAAGAAGAGCCTTCATCAAGGAGCATAGCATACTAGAGGAGACAATCTCTTCGTTCTGCAGAGCCAGTCTTCTAGATTATTCCAGTAGATTCCTGGTGGTGGGAATCTGCAAGAATGATCTAGAAATCCGACCATTTGCCTGCATGACAAATGTCTTCTAGAAGAAGAGCCTTCATCAAGGAGCATAGCATACTAGAAGAGACAATCTCTTCGTTCTGCAGAGCCAGTCTTCATGATTATTCCAACAGGTTCCTGGTGGTGGGAATCTGTAAGAATGATCTAGAAGTCCGACCATTTGCCTGCATGACAAATGTCTTCTAGAAGAAGAGCCTTCATCAAGGAGCATAGCATACTAGAAGAGACAACCTCTTCGTTCTGCAGAGCCAGTCTTCTAGATTATTCCAATAGATTCCTGGTGGTGGGAATCTGCAAGAATGATCTAGAAATCTGACCATTTGCCCGCATGACAAATGTCTTCTAGAAAAAGAGGCTTCATCAAGGAGCATAGCATACTAGAAGAGACAACCTCTTCGTTCTGCAGAGCCAGTCTTCTAGATAATTCCAATAGATTCCTGGTGGTGGGAATCTGCAAGAATAATCTAGAAATCCGACCATTTGCCCGCATGACAAATGTCTTCTAGAAGAAGAGGCTTCATCAAGGAGCATAGCATACTAGAAGAGACAACCTCTTCGTTCTGCAGAGCCAGTCTTCTAGATAATTCCAATAGATTCCTGGTGGTGGGAATCTGCAAGAATAATCTAGAAATCCGACCATTTGCCCGCATGACAAATGTCTTCTAGAAGAAGAGCCTTCATCAAGGAGCATAGCATACTAGAAGAGACAATCTCTTCGTTCTGCAGAGCCAGTCTTCTAGATAATTCCAATAGATTCCTGGTGGTGGGAATCTGCAAGAATAATCTAGAAATCCGACCATTTGCCCGCATGACAAATGTCTTCTAGAAGAAGAGGCTTCATCAAGGAGCATAGCATACTAGAAGAGACAACCTCTTCGTTCTGCAGAGCCAGTCTTCTAGATAATTCCAATAGATTCCTGGTGGTGGGAATCTGCAAGAATAATCTAGAAATCCGACCATTTGCCCGCATGACAAATGTCTTCTAGAAGAAGAGCCTTCATCAAAGAGCATAGCATACTAGAAGAGACAACCTCTTCGTTCTGCAGAGCCAGTCTTCTAGATAATTCCCATAGATTCCTGGTGGTGGGAATCTGCAAGAATGATCTAGAAATCCGACCATTTGCCCGTATGACAAATGTCTTTGTAAGGCATTATGGTATTTCTATTGTATGGATTTCTAACAGCCTTGTGTGGATTGTTTTGTTGTTTTACCTGCCTTCCTGTGGTTTTGTTATGTTGGTACAAGGCAGCTGCAGGTCGAGAAGGAGGTCGTTCTGCAGGTTGAGGATGAGGTTGGCCGTTACGGATTCCGCAGAAACTGGTGGTGGTTACCTGTTGGCAGCTGCAGGTTGAGAAGGAAATCATTCTTGCAGGATGAGGATGAGCTTGACCGTTAAGGATCCGGCAGAAACTGGTGGTGGTTACCTGTTGGCAGCTGCAGGTCGAGAAGGAAATCGTTCTTGCAGGTTGAGGATGAGCTTGACCGTTAAGGATTCGGCAGAAACGGGTGGTGGTTACCTGTTGGCAGCTGCAGGTCAAGGAGGAGATGGTCCTACAGGTCGAGGTTGATGTCCTTCAGTATCGAGTTGTTACTTGGAGTAGCTGGTGTTTGCTATTTTTATGTAGTCATGAAGTGGTTCATGACAAATGTCTTCTAGAGGAAGAGCCTTCATCAAGGAGTAGCATACTAGACAGACAATCTCTTTGTTCTGCAGAGTCGGTCTTCTAGATAATTCCAACAGATTCCTGGGGGGAGATATCTGCAGGAATAATCCAGAAATCCGACCATTTGCCCGCATGACAAATGTCTTCTAGAAGAAAAGCCTTCATCAAGGAGCTAGCATACTAGAAGAGACATTCTCTTCGTTCTGCAGAGCCGGTATTCTAGACAATTCCAACAGATTCCTGGGGGGAGGAATCTGCAAGAATAATCTAGAAATCCGACTATTTGCCCGCATGACAAATGTCTTCTAGAAGAAGAGCCTTCATCAAGGAGCTAGCATACTAGAAGAGACATTCTCTTCGTTCTGCAGAGCCGGTATTCTAGACAATTCCAACAGATTCCTGGGGGGAGGAATCTGTAAGAATAATCTAGAAATCCGACTATTTGCCCGCATGACAAATGTCTTCTAGAAGAAAAGCCTTCATCAAGGAGCTAGCATACTAGAAGAGACATTCTCTTCGTTCTGCAGAGCCGGTATTCTAGACAATTCCAACAGATTCCTGGGGGGAGGAATCTGCAAGAATAATCTAGAAATCCGACTATTTGCCCGCATGACAAATGTCTTCTAGAAGAAGAGCCTTCATCAAGGAGCTAACTTACTAGAAGAGACAATCTCTTCGTTCTGCAAAGTCGGTCTTCTAGATAATTCCAACAGATTCCTGGGGGGAGGAATCTGTAGGAATAATCTAGAAATCCGACCATTTGCCCGCTTGACAAAGATCTAGAAGAAGTGTGTTCCAGCTGCTTTCCTGTTAAGCATCCTACTCCTTTCTTGAGCCCACCTCTGACTTATTTTCTTCTTCTAAGGTTCCATCGCTTTCCTTTTGGCATCCCTCCCTTTCTTCTGTTTTCAGGGATGGTTTTTTCTTCAGCCCTCCTCTGCCTTTTCCTATTTTGTTTTTGCTTTTCCCACTGGCATCCCTCTCTTTCTTGTATTCTCGGGGATGCTGGTTTCTTCAGACCTCCTCTGCCATCTGCTCCCGATGCCGGTTTCTTCAGACCTCCTCTGCCATCTCCTATTTTGTCTTTGCCTTTGTACACTTTCCTTCTATGGTTCGGACTGTTTTCCCTTTGCCATCCATCTCTTTCTTTGTCCCTTCTTTTCCTATACTCATCTTCCTTGTTCTTCTTCATTCCCATCATCTTTTCGTGCTTGTTCTTCTGCAGGGGCGCTCGTGTTAACCATCTGACAAGTTTTTTAAGTAGCGGTGAGGAGCCATTCCCGAAGGCTGCTTTTTGCTTCTCGAAATCTTCTTTTTCCTTTTGGAATCTTTCCCTTTTGTTCTCAGCCTGCAGTTTGTCCTTCTCAGTTCTCTGTGAAGAATTTGTTTGACGGTGTTTCCTATGCTTATGCCTTCGTCTTGTATTGATGGCCTCCTTGTGTCTTTCTAATAGCTCCTTTTCCCTTTCAAAGGCGCTCTTTTCTTGAAGGAAATTCTCTCTCTCCTTCTGCAGGGCCTTTCTGTCCATTTCCATCGCTTCTCTGTCAGCGTCGAGGAGGGCTCTTTCTTCCTTTATCTTCTTCTGGTGATCCTTTACCAGTATAAGAAAACGGTCTAATTCGTTATTTAATTCGTTCTTTTCCTTCCTGAGCAACTCTTTCATTCTTTTGTTCTTTTTTTCATCTTTGGCCATCTGCTCCAGTCGCCTATTGGTCTCTTCCACTAAGTTGAGGTGCTCGTGTTTAATCATTTCGAATTTTTCCAGTTCCTGAAGTAAAATGTTTTCCTTCTTCTTATGCAACTCTCTTTCTTTCCTTAGTTTTTCATATTCTCGCGTCATTTGATTATTCGTCATTTTGTAGCGATATCTTGGTGGCGTCCTGTCGTCGTCCGACATCAGAGTGCGTTCCGTCAATTCGAAAGGGGAGGTATGGTGCTCTTTTTGGCACCAGCACTCGTTTACTTCATGGAAGAGCTGTCTCATCTCCCTTGGTTGCGATCGATTTGCCAGCTCTCCCAAATGGAGGTCTAAGTGTTGCATAAATTCCTGGTGTAGTGGGTCATTGCTATTATAGAGTCCCCGTTGGCGCAATAGCTTTCTCATGAGACGATCGTTGCGTCTGCGTCGTCTTTGTCGTTTTCCGAATGCTTTCACCAACGGGTCTTTCCCATCCTCTGGAATTATTCGTGGGCGTTCTTCTTTAGTCATCAATCCACGCGAGCTGCGAATAGTTTTCCAAACGTTTTTCGTTGATGGATCCTTGCAGGTGCATCCTGGTGACTTTGTAATATAAATGTTCAAGTTCTCAACGCGAGTTGAGCCAAACATATGATCACAACAATAGTGTTTACAATAATCGTTGACCATTTTCTTTTGTGCCTCTTTAGTGTAGCTGAACGATGCCTTAGTTTTTGAATAAGACACGTTCATCTTGGAGATTCCACGAGGACGAAGCGCTCTATATTGTGGCTGGTGTGTGTTTGACAAAGACGTTGAAGATCCCATGGAGCCGATCGAGGCTCTTCATAATTAGATTTCTCGAAGACACTGAAGATCCCGTGGAGCCGATCGAGGCTCTTCATAACTAGATTTCTCGAAGACCCTGAAGATCCCGTGGAGCCGATCGAGGCTCTTCATTACTAGATTTCTTGAAGACGCTGAAGATCCCGTGGTGCCAAGGGACTTCATAACTAGATTTCTTGAAGACGCTGAAGATCCCGTGGTGCTAAGGGACTTCATAACTAGATTTCTTGAAGCCAGCCACAGAAGCCTTCGTGAATCCTCAGACGTTGAAAACAACGGAATCTCTTATATATATATCACTCCTATGCCAGAAGAATGTCATAACTCAAAAATTGCTATTTTTCAGGAGGAGCAATTTAAAGTTTAAAACTCTCTATACTTTATCCGTGGATAAGACGATAATTTTTTTACCTGATATTTATACAAAACAACTCTTCCTTTAAGGAATAGTAAATGTTCTAATGCTTAACAAATTATTGTATTATTACTACATTGGTTTTTTTGTAGTCTTTCCGATTTGTGACCTTGTTCTCAGTAATCTGCAGGTGTTTAGATGGAGCATGTCAAAATGTGACAGTATTACAACAACAAAAAACGAAAATACAAATGGAATTTATTCATTTTCATGTTATGACACTAATAGAATAGAACAAGAAATTAACATACTGAAACATAATTTCAAATACTGAATTTTTAACATAAAAAAAATTTATAATCACCTCCCTGATTTTAACTCAAGAGAAGTTATGAAACTTTTAAAAAACCAAGAGAAAGAAATGTTTTAAAAGTATTAGAACCTTTTTTTTTAGCCAAAAAAAGAAGTGTAAACTTATGTACTTCTGTAGCAAAAATTTGCTGCACACAATGCAATTAAACTTTATAAAATCTTCTAAAACCCTTTAGCTTTTTAACCAGTTAAATCAGTTTATATACCTCTTAATGCAAAAGTTATTTCATACAATATAGCTGTCATTGAAAAATAAAAGGTTCTTATAAAACACATGATATGGTTTTGGAATGAGGTTCTTCTCACATAGATCAACTAGGTCGTTTTTCTTTTGGCTTGCTATTCCTGGCTTTTCATTAAAAATAGGTACCAGTTTTATGTTTTCCTCACAATTCTTATCTTTGACTACTCTTGTTTCCTGGTAATCTTCAGAATATGAATACTTATAGAAAACTGAAGTTAGTGAGTCCTTAACAAATTTCAGCACTGACTTGAGCACGTTTGAGCCTTTTCATGTTCATAGGACCAATTTCATTTGCTAACATTTTGATGTTATAGAAGTCTTCATAACAGAGTTCCTTGACATTGAAAGGATCCAATTTCTTCTTGGCGGTTCGAATAGCAGTTATAAAAGATTCTGGAACATAAATTGGTCCACTTCTGAGGAGTTTTTTTACTTGTATCTCAATCAAGGAATGAGCAGAATCTCCCTCATTGTGTTTGTGTCCTTTAGTAAGATACTTGTGTGTAATCGAATTTATTTCCAACTTATCTACTGCATATCAGTAAAGAGCAAGCATGAACTTATTTTTTCGCTGGCCAGCACAGTTATCTGAATAGAAGATGATGTCACTTTTACCTGTTTTACACACTTCCTTTATGTAATCCAACACACATGTACCTAATTCATTGACGCCACGATGACCGTTTGCCTCATCCCAAACATAAGTTACATGAATTTGATTTTAGATTGTAAATAGTAAAATTCAAAACGTTAAATTTTGATCTGTGGTAAAACACATCAACATCTCCTTTGATTAACTGCGTTACTGCTTGTAAATCATAAACAGCTACAACAGAATCCGCTGATGTCTTATCAGTTGCTTTCTCAGATCTTGATAATTCCTTTTCCAGTAGGTGTCTGTCATAACTTTCTTTTAAATCAGCCTTTTCACTTTCTTCAGCGTTGTCGAAAGCTTTGCAAATATCACATTGATCCTTTTTAGGAATAAAAAAAAAATGTTATATTCTTGTTTAAATATTCTACAAAAAAAGAGTATAGTTTCCAAATGGCAGTTTTTCTTCTTTGCATTTAGCTACATAGCCATTGTGAATATCAGCAATTGTTTTGCTCCCATCAATTTATGTCCTTGAAGATTTTGCTCTTGTGTAATGACTTGGAACATAGTCAATATGCCCCTTGATTTTAGCTCGAATGCTTTCATCGACTGTGGGTTGTTTACCATGCTTGCCTCTAAGATCAGATTCAATAAGAACACCGGCAACTTTATTTTTTTTTCCCCAAAGCTGCTCGGATAGGGCGATCATTTATGTCTAGCGTGTTCTTGAAGAACA
>JANJGK010001902.1:0-5000 GCA_039081455.1 Macrobrachium rosenbergii | reverse complement strand
ATATATCAAAGTGCGCTTTTTCTTGTTGATTCATCAAAATGCCAAGGAAGGAGCAGTCAAGAAAGTGTACATTAGCTAGACAAAGGTTGAAAGAAAGACTTAGAAAGAAGAACAAAGATAAAGATAACAAGAAAGAACACCAAGGTGAAGCATGTGGTTCATCATGCTCCCAGGCCTAGCTGGCAGCCAGTCATCCACATCGTCTGCCTCCCTCCCGCCAGCTGTTCCCATACCCATTGATAGTGACGTTGATGGTGATGATACTGGGTATAGAGCCACAATCCCACAGTCTAATGAAAGTGAAAATTAATGTACCTGAAGACGTGAAAGGGCATATAAAAGATACATGCGACAGCCTCACTTGAGATGAATTATTGCTAAAATGCATCAAAGGAAGGACGCAGAACGTCAACGAATCTTTCAACGCGAAAATATGGGCAAAATGCCCAAAGGTAAAATTTCAGGGACTGAAAAGATGCATCGCAGGCTATGAAATCGCTGCAGTGGAGCATAATGTCGGCTATGAAGAAAGCAGCCTAATAGAGAATATAATGGGGTCATCTCCAGGTAACATAAGTTCTCTTTTTTTACATGCTAATAAACTCTATATTCAAAATATATTTGTTCATATTGTCAATAAGATTTCTTCATATGTTTGCAAGTACACACATAATATATACACACTCCAACACACCCATATATATATACAAACACTCATCCCCAATAATAATAATAATAATAATAATAATAATAATAATAATAATAATAATAATATTTTTTCTTATTTTTCCAGGCAGAGCAGTGGGCTGGAAAGAAGCCAGAAGGAAAAGAAGTAGCTCACGAGCCCCACCTAAAAAAAGAAAGAAAGAAAAGGCTACAATGAGCAGGGGACCCAGGATATGAAGCAGGCAGTTTCGAACAACCTGGCGACAATGAGTGGGGTGGTGCCTCATGATACCCACCCCCTTGGGGGGTTTAATATTACTTTTTTTAAAGTTGGGGGACCAGATACCATAGAAGTATGCCGTTAGAATAAGAAAATCAAGCTTAGGTAAATTTTTATATTGATGCCCATGCAGTTTCCACTGAGAATTTCATTACGCAAACTTTAACACGCGATATCTCAAAACTATGTTTTTCAGTATATGGGTCGCGTTAAAACCCTAAGGCTTTTTTATTTGTTGTCCGATTTTCAAAATTCAAATACCATTGAAATCCTTGATAAATTCTACATCAAAGAATTGAAAGAATTTTCAAATTATTCCAATTTCTATTTTTTATGAATTTTTGAAATAATAAAATAAAATAAAAATTTTTTAAACGAAATCTTTATTTTTTTATCTCTCTCAATTCATTGGATAAAGCAACTCTTTGTGAGTATTAATTGCTTTAGTTGTTAAAATTTAGTTAAAAGCTAAGGAAGCCTCAGGGTTTTAAAGCAATGCATCTAAAAATCAGGAAAAAAGTTAATATAAAAAAAAACGAATGGATAGAAATTTATGAAGCTTTTTGTAGTAACTTTTCATTAGGTAACTTATAAATGGGTGGCAAAACATAATTGCTCCAGGCAATATTTCGATACCCTCCCCCCCCCAACTGAGGCGGTCCCCTTAACGCATACAACGTCATCAGTAATTACATCCTCCTCGAGCAAAACTGTTCAGCGAAATGCAGGAAACCGACTACAAAATTCTACTTCTCTCAGATCACTGAAACGAACAAAATATGTTTGACAAATCGCAGTGTTAATGCTCCATAGGCTCCCTAAACACACACACACTTTCAAATACCATGTTTTGTTGATCAAACATCTTATTGCAAAAGGTTGAAGATCATGTTCAGTATAAAACAGTTTTGAACAGTAGTTTCTGAGAGGTGGTCAATGACGAGAATTCAAGCATTTTAGAGAGAGAAATTTTATCGAAGAGGATTAATGGTAACTAACAGGCAGCGTAGTTCAGGGTTCCCAGCCAATGAGCGCGCTGATTGTTGTGAAGCCTGAGGGGTCATCGTAGAGGCAGAACTGGGCCCCCCCCCCCGCCCCAAACATGGACCCTTCCGTCTCTAAGACTGTGTTCAGGTAACAGGTTATCTGCCTTTTGCAGTTCCTCGCTGGGTGAGCGGGTTCCATTCTCAGCTACCACTCTGTTGGTCACGAGTTCGAATCTCCGACCGGCCAGTGAAGAACAAGAGGAATTTGTTTCTGGTGATAGAAATTCATTTCTCGCTATAATGTGGTTCGGATTCCACAATAAGCTGTAGGTCCCGTTGCTAGGTAACCAATTGGTTCTTAGCCACGTAAAAATAAATCTAATCCTTCAGGCCAGCCCTAGGAGAGCTGTTAATCAGCTCCGTGGTCTGGTTAAACTAAGATAGACTTTGTTTTATCTGCCTTCTGCCATTAGTCCTTTGTTGATTGTACGAGTGAAAGCGACAGACCGTGAGCCATTCATACTTATGACGTTTCCTATAATTATTTGGAGTAGTGTAATCGTGTTTGTGGTGTTAAATATGGAACGCCAGAAGCGCTTGTTAACAATATGCAAAGCCAGAATGGTTGCTATAGCAGGAAAGCCTCAACAGCGATATTGTTGACACTTTGTTCAACTGAAGGAACTTGAACATTAACCTGTAAATGCCTTCTCTGAAACCAGTGCAAGAGCTGATGACCTTCGAAAGTGCTGGTTAGTGTTCACTTCCTATGTTTATTTCGCTAAGTTCATTTTTTTTGTGACCGTGGATATCCGCCCTTGTCCATGTTTCTTGTTATAAGTACATCGATACTTAACAGCAGTCATTGTGTAGGACAACGAAAAACAGCCAAACCAAAACGATCGTCGTTATATTTCCTGGAAACCACCCTATACTTTTTATTAAATCAGCAGTGATGTAGTCTTCATTGTGTTAGTATTCCCATAAACATTTGGAAGGACATTGTAAAACGTAAACAACGAAACATCGAACTTAGTAAACTGTTATTACTCTGGAGTATATTTAAGCGATACTAGACAGTAAATTTAACCGTCGTCTTAACCTTAGACATAAATGGAAGTAGTAGCCTAGCTGCTGCCTGAATAAAAGTTATGAAATTTCACGTAATCATAAATCCATAGGGTAGTTTTAGTACGTATGTCGCGATATTTTTGTTTCAGAGAGTTGCTCTTTCCTATGAAATGAAATTCATGCTGGTGAGAGAAACCACAAGGGATTGGGGATTGAAGGAAGTTCAGACTTGGATCGCTTCTCAGTCAGATTTATTTGCTTGGGGTTGGATCCATCTGGCACTGAACTTTGCACCCTGTAGGGGGCTAGTGCCGTCAGTGCACTTCACGTGGTGCACTGCAGGCATTGCTTAGGTTCTTTGCAGTGTCCCTTCGGCCGCTAGCTGCAACACCTTTCATTCCTTTACTGTACATCCGTTCATATTCTCTTTACATCCTCTCTAACAATTGTTTCACAATGCAATTGCGAGATTTCCTCTTGTTACACCTTTCAAGTCTTTTTACCGTCAATTTCCCTTTCAGCGCTGAATTTCCTCATTGGTCCCAGCGCTTGGCCATTGGCCTAAATTTTAGAATCCAATCCACTGAACTTTGCAGGATTTGATCCCTTAAAGCGACCGTGGAATTAACCAATTTCCCCCTTGAGCCGGGTGTTGATGGTTCTCTTTATATATTATTTTTCTGTCATTTTCCTACGTAGGTTTTTAAGGAACGCCGAATGTTCGGTTGTAATATTTACAAATAAATTACTCGAGCTTCGTGTAGCCTTCACAACTTGCAAGTCCTAACGCTGGCGGTTCGTTTTTAGTGCCAATAAATAATGTCTGAATAAAAACAATGTCATTGATAAACCTAATTTATCATCACCTATTATTGATTATACTTAGTAAAAATCAAATCAAGCCAAAAATACGCCAAAGAATGATGTAAGAATTTTTTTTCTTTTTAAATAATGTCTGTAATTTTCCTTAAAATATAGAGAATAATTTTCTGTTTAAAATGTCAGCAATAATGTCTGAATAAAAACACTAATCGATAGACCTTAAAATGTCAGCGATAATGTCTGAATAAAAACACTGATTGATAGACCTTCTGATTTATCATCACCTGTAATTGAATATACTTATATATTAAACTTCTGAATTTATAACGACTCAACATAAGTGCAAGTGCGCATGGGCTTACTATATACTTTTGTCCCCGTTTCGCAAGTCAAATAAATGGTCACCCTAACCAACGATGGGTCTCAAAAGAAAAACGGGTTTGTGTCTTCAATGCCATGAAGATGAGGAGGTTTCGAAATACAGCTTCGAAATTCACGTCCAGAGTTCAGCAGAAATGTTCCTGAACACAAGCTTCACGACACTCGCTGTTGATTCTTTCGCAGAGGTCAAAGCGTCATTCTTCGTAGAATAGAATAGAATATATAGGATTTAGGCCAAAGATCAAGCGCTGGGACCTATGAGGTCATTCAGCGCTGAAACGGAAATAGACAGTAAAAAAGACTGAAAGGCGTAATAGGAGGAAAACCTGGCAAGTGCACTATGAATCAATAGTTAGGAGAGGGTTGAGGAAAGTATAAGATGAAAGAAAGAGAACATGAACGGAAGAACGGTAACAGAAATGAAAGAGCAGTGGGCCGAAGGGTTGCTACAAAGAACCTTAAGTAATGCCTACAGTGCACCGCATGGAGCATCCCGACAGCACTACCCCCTACGGGGAATTCTAATTCTTCGTAGATGTCTCCATCTGTCTACCTTTGACTTGTTTGCTGTCTCATCATGTCATGTACTGGAGCCTCTTTCTTCACTGAGTGGAGAGCCAATTTCTAATGAGGTTCTTATGAATTTAGTGAAAATGTTGTATATGAGTTCCAAATACTCAACCTTTCATCAAGGTTTCTTTCTTTTTTGTTTGTTTTGAAGGAAGACGTATGAAAGTATGTATTTATTCGGATAAATAAAACTATTGCAGTGTTGTTTGCGGGCTAGATACTCG
>JANJGK010001900.1:152500-157590 GCA_039081455.1 Macrobrachium rosenbergii | reverse complement strand
GGTACTCAATTAGGTCGTTAAATATTTTACTTTGTGAGTGGTAGTTTGTTTACATTTCACTATAGTTTTATTTTCATATTTTTATGCTTGTGTTTTTAATTTTTCGTTATTTTACGTCTCACCCTTTTAGTTTGTATTTACTTGTTCATTTTATATTTCGTTAGTATTTTTGCTGAAGATTTATTATGACAATTCATTTTATTGTAATTTTATTGATTCTCATCCTTGTCGGTTTTTCAGCCTGATGATGAGGTTTTATACCTCGAAAGCTTGTAATAAAGAATGTTCTTCCTGGTCTTGGCAATATTATTTATCATTAAGCTATATATATATATATATATATATATATATATATATATATATATATATATATATATATATATATATATATATAATGACGGGTCTTGAGTGAATCTTACCCGGTGGCTAGGTGTGGGGATGTTGCTGGTCTGTAATCACTCAATTATCCCTCATAAATTTAAAATATCACCACCAACAAAAATATTCTTTTTGTCTGCTTCACTTATTGTTTATTTTCACCTCTATATTAAACCACCTCTATTTTAACCACTTTTAATCACCTCTCCAATCCAGCAGGATCTTAATTAAACACTAAAGACAATTGTTAATTTAATACTTAAATAAATAAACTTAAATTCCAATATAATTACTTTCACACGTAATATCACAAAAACACTAATTATGATAAGCAAAAGAAAAAGATGTTTTCAACACTGCACTGAATAGTTCTCTAAAGAAAAATACAAATTACAAGTGTAACAAAGGCTAAGGAATGCAATATAGCTGTATGACTAAGTTAAGGAAAAGAATCCAAGGATAATGTAGAATAGTTAACATAACTGATAATAGATGGCGTTGAACATTAAACACTCGATAATTTCATAGTTACACAAATAATTATTTACAGATTTTTTTTTTTTTTTTTTTTTACAAATAATTGTGACGTTCCGTCATAGATCCTCCCCCCAAAGAGTATCCTATTTAGGATGGCTGGGATGAGAGACAGCGGGAAGTCTGGATAATGCGTCGGCAATTTTGTTTTGATGTCCTGGGATCGCTCGGAGCTCAAGATTATATCTTGTTAGATAGTACGACCAGCGTAACAATTTGTCATTCAGTAGTCTTGATCTATCCAGGAAGGTTAAAGGTCGATGATCTGTATAGACGATGACCTTGTGGTTGCATTCTAAATATGGAGCAAAGTGACGAAGAGCAGCTATGATGGCAAAAAGTTCCTTTTCTATGGTTGCCCATCTAATTTGAGAACCTTTGAATGAGCCTGAGAAATAAGATACTGGAAACAAGTAGTCCAGAGGCGGCTCATCTCCAGACTTGCAAGCTGATGACATCTGTAGTAATACTGCACAGTATCCCGAATTGCTTGCATCTACCTGGAGTAAAAAATCTTGATTGAAGTTTGGGGCTTTAAGAATGGGTTTAGATATAAATACTCTTTTGAGATTATTAAAGAGCTGTTGATGCTTTTCTTCCCAATAAAAAGAGATCTTTGGAGATGTTAAATTATATAAAGAGGCTGTGATTTCAGAGTAGTTCTTAATAAAGCGAGAGTAGTATGAAGTCATTCCTAGAAATGATTTTAACTCTTTCTTGTTTGTTGGAATTGGATAATCAAGTATACTTGCAAGGTTGGCGTCTTTGGGCATTATACTTCCACTTCCGATGGTATGCCCTAGATACGTTACCTTAGCTCTCCCAAAGTCACTCTTGGCCAAATTAACTGTTAACCTTGAAGCTCTGAAGCGATGGAAGAGTTCTTCGAGGGTCTGCAGGTGTTCGTCCCAGTCGTCACTAGCTACCACCACGTCATCCATATATACGTAAGTATCTTTCATATTTCTTATTACCTCTGACATCATCCTTTGAAAGGTGGCGGGAGCATTAGTTAAGCCAAATGGCATGACCTTATAAGAGAATAGCCCAAATGGAGTTATAAATGATGAGATTTCTTTAGCAGATTGAGTTAGAGGTACTTGGTAATAGCCTTTCATTAAGTCTATCCGTGTAAGAATTTTCTTATTACCAATGCTATCAAGTATATCATTGATTCTAGGTAATGGGAATGAATCTTTTACGGTTACCTTATTTAACTTCTGATAATCAGTACAGAGTCTTAGTTGACTATTGGGTTTAGGTACTAGGAGACAGGGTGAAGCCCAAGGTGAAGTGCTTGGTTCTGCAAGGTCATTATCTAGTAAATACTGTACCTCTTGTTTCAACGAGTCCAACTTCTTGCCTACCATACGGTAGTACGTCTGGCGTATGGGAGTAGCACCTGGCTCAATGACGATGTCATGTTGAATGGTTTGACTTCTCTGCAAATTGTCAGAACATACATCATGAAACCTGGAGAGCAATTGTGATAGTAATTTTTCCTGAGGAGATGGTATTCCTGTAAAATAATTGGGCAAGGATTTTAAAATCTGACTGTTGGTGTTGTCTTTCCAGTTAATTAGTTGATCATCTTCAGGGAGATCTAGGAGCAATTCTGAGGAAGTTTCCTCTAGTGGTAGTATTTTCGCCTCAGAAGAAATTGAGAGATGACTTACCATTTGAGTAGGTGCTTGATATGCCTTCAACAAATTCAAATGCACTAGTTGCTTTGGTCGTCTACGATCAGGAGTAGAGAGAACATAGTTTACTTTAGAAATTCTTTGAAGCACTTTGTAAGGTCCCATAAATTTTTCACGTAAGGGGGAACCAGGTATGGGATGATAGACAAGCACCTCATCTCCTGGCTGAAATACACGAAGCTTTGCCTTTTTATCATATAAGCGGGACATCTCCTCCTAGGAATGCAAAAGATTAGTATTAGCAAATACATGAAGTGATACAATTTTATCTTTTAGTTCCTGTAGATATGACAAAATGTTTATAATCTCCTCTTCCTTGTTGTGAATTAGATTTTCCTTCACCATACTGAGAGTGGTTCGGGCCTTTCTTCCGAACATTAATTCGAAAGGGGACACTCCAGTGGACTCTTGTGGTACACTTCGTATAATATACATCAGAAGATCAATGTCTTTATCCCACTGTTCTGAAGTTTCCTGCATGTACTTCCGAAGTAGATTTTTAATAGTTTGGTGAACCCTTTCTAGGGCACCGTTACTTTGGGGATGATAAGCAGAAGCATATATGTTATGAATATTGAATTCTCTCATAGCTTGTTGAAATAGCTTACTAGTGAAGTTTGTGCCTCTATCACATTGCAGTGTCTTTGGAAATCCATAGGTTGTGAAAATTTTGACAAGTTGACCAATTATAGTTTTAGCATTTATATTCTTTATTGGCACTGCTATGGGATATCTCGTTGTTGGGCAAAGAACAGTAAGTAAATACTCATTACCTTGTTTAGTCCTAGGCATTGGGCCAACACAATCTATGATAATCCTCTCAAAGGGAAACTTTGGTACGGATATGGGCTGAAGAGGAGCTGGTGGAAGTCTCTCATTGGGTTTGCCTGTAGTCTGGCAATGATGACATGCTTTAATAAATTGTTGAATGTCCTTCTTCATCCCTGGCCAGAAGAAGTCGTCAGTTAAGGTAGAGTAAGTCTTGTTGACTCCAAAGTGGTTCACATGAGAGTGGGCTAAATCAAGAAGAGCTGGAACTAGAGAGAGTGGTACAACAAGTTGATGACAGTCAAACCATGTTGTGGTTGCTGGTGCTTTGGAGGACCTAAAATGTCGAAAAAGCAAATCCTTATCAAGATAAAAGTAAGGAGTTTTGGGATGATCATCTGGGTCTGCAACTTTCTTCCAAAGAGCCTTAATGACAGGATCTTTATTCTGCAAGTCCTTGAATTTTGATTTGGTCATATTTATAAGGTCTAATGTCTTCTCTACTCTATTTCCATTATCTATAACAATTGGTTTAATTGATGTCATTTGAATAACAGCATTATTTAATTTATTGGACTCATTTTCTATAAGAATATCAGGATCAGATACTACTGGATTAACAATGGCCCCTGCAAGATCATTACCAATTAAAAGCTGGATAGATGAACAAGGCAAAGGATCTCGTGAAACTGCAATTAAAACATTACCTTGATAGTAAGGACACTGTAAATTCACCTCTGCCAAAGGCATGGATTTGGTGGTACTGAGGTCAGAAACGGTAACATACTCATGTCTCAGTTTGAAGTCCTGTGAGGGCAGAGCTACCACAGTTTGGGAGGATCCTGTATCCCGTAAGCAAGTCACTGGAATACCATTCACGGTGCCTTTACAAGTGAAAGGTTTGAAGACGTCCCCATCAAATTCTTGAGCAGCAACATGAAATGTTTTCTTATTATCCTTCCTATTAGGGTTCGGAGAATTCTTTCCAACATCAGACTTCTTGCACGAAGGATTAGGACAGTTCTCTATGTGATGCCCTTCCTGCTTACAATAGGAACAATATGCTGTGGATGATGGAGAAAAAGTAGACTTGTTAAATGGTTTAAAGGTTTTATGGATCAAGTAGTAATCATCAGCTAAACTGCCTGCTTTCAACAAGTTGGTTTCTCCCTTTTCGAGAATGAAGGTAGCAATGTTACTTGGCAATTTCCTAATAAACTCTTCCATTAGGATAAGATTTTTTAAGGATTCAAAATCTGAAACACCTGTCTTTTGCAACCACTTTGTAAATTGCCTAACTTTGTCATTGCAAAATTCAACAAAAGTTTGTGAAGGCATTTTGTAAGAGTGGCGGAACTGTTGCCGATAACCTTCAGCTGTAATGGCATAAGCATCTAAAACTGCCTTTTTAATCACATCATACTCCTTTACATTAACCATCTGAGAGATTACGTATGCTGCCTTACCTTTGAACTGATTTCTGACAACCATTACCCATTGCTCCTGAGGCCACTTCAAGGTTTTAGCAGTGTCTTCGAACGTTGTAAAGAATACCTCTGGGTCCTTTTCATCAAAATCAGGAAGTAGCTTTGTAGCTTTGAGTATGTCGAACTTACTGGGTATCTCTCCATCAGTTTTCAGATTAATCTGTATATTTGCCGACTGCTGTTCCTTTTGTATCTCTAGTTCAGCCAATTTACACTTGTGTTC